>NWSH02000571.1:7680164-7727168 GCA_002382865.2 Heliothis virescens
TCGATAAATGGGCTATCTAACACTGAAAGAATTTTTCAAATCGGACCAGTAGTTCCTGAGATTAGTGCGTTCAAACAAACAAACATACAAACAAAGAAACTCTTCAGCTTTATAATATTAGTATAGATTTTGGCTCCTTTTCTATGGCATGATCTGTTATCTAACAGATATATAGAACTTTACCTGTAACTTGTGAAACTGGATAATAGACTAAAATATGCTGCAACTTAATAATATGAGTGTACCTGCAGTCTAGCCAGGCTCACCCAGGCATGTCAACTAAATAGAAAGTTTGTGTAATTTACACCTGCTGATCTAGGTGTTAATTACTGACTGCTGTATCTTATTTAATTTAGTCTAGTCTCATCCTCCTGTGGTTATTTTGTATACGGAATATCTAGTTAGTATTTTGAAGCTAAATATCTATCTATACTAATATTATAAAGCTAAAGAGTTTGTTTGTTTGAACGTGCTAATCTCAGGAACTACTGGTCAGATTTGAAAAATTCTTTCAGTGTTAGATAGCCCATTTATCGAGAATGGTTATAGGCTACTTTTTATCTGGGTGCGTCGAGTAGTTCCCACGGGACGCGTGTGAAACCGCGGATATGTCTTACTAGTTCATCATACTGATCAAAATATACTATTATCTCTTCCATTCTTATATGTACAGAATAAATAAGGTTTGTAAGTAAACTAATGGGTACTTTTTGGAAAGTTTTAATAAAAAAATATTCATTAGTTTATTAGGAGCATAATTAGTTAAGTAGTCACTAATAGAAAGCTGCATTATTCTATTTTTGTTATCTAAAATCTAAACTAATATAATAAAGAGGAAACCTTTGTTTGTTTGTTTGGTTGTAATGAATAGGCTCAAAAACTACTGGACCGATTTTAAAAATTCTTTCACCATTCGAAAGCTACATTATCCACGAGTGACATAGGCTATATTTTATCCGGGTACGGGCAGTAATTCCCACGGGATGCGAGTGAAACCGCGGGAAAACGGCTAGTATTAATATAATAAAGAGGAAACCTTTTTTGTTTGTTTGCATAAAGGATCTGAAACTACTGAACTAATTTGAAAACTCTTTCAAGCTTTAGAAGCTACACTATCCCTGGGTAGTTATAAGCTATATTTTATCCAGGTATGGTAAGCAGTTCCGACAAGACGTGGGTGAAACCGCTGTAGACAGATAGATAGAGATACATAGTAAAGAATAATTAAATTCTCTTCATGATGATGATGATGTCTGCCTATCACATATAGGAGCTCTTAGAATAGCCAGGTTTTATTTAGGACAACTATATCTAAGCCTGTCTGGCTGTTTACCAGCTGATACAACCTTTTACTTAACTGATCTCCTCAAGGATGATGCATGCTTAAAATGCACAAGCATAGTTGCTAAAAACCATTTTGCATATGATTAACTAGCTTCTGCCAGCGGTTTCACCCGCTTCCCGTGGGAACTACTCGGCGCACCCGGATAAAAAGTAGCCTATAGCCTTCCTCGATAAATGGGCTATCTAACACTGAAATAATTTTTCTAATCGGACCAGTAGTTCCTGAGATTAGCGCGTTCAAACAAACAAAGTCTTTAGCTTTATAATATTAGTATAGATGTTTATTTTAACCAAAAATTGCTAGCTGTCTAGCTGATTGTTTACACAATACTTCTGTGATAAAAAGTTTTGTATTTTATTACCAAAACAAATAATATTTGGTCATCAATTGGCTTATTTGTTTTACATAAATATTATTAGCATAACAGTTAACTTTTTTTATCAATGATCAAGAATTAAAATGAATTGAGTAAACATAAATGTTTATATTATATTATTATATGCTTTGTAAACATAATTTAGTTTACATTTACATAATATGCCTATTTAGTAATCTTTTATTGGAATAAATTGAATTAAGTGTTTATACCTAATCTTCACTTTCTATCATGGAATAATAGATGTTTAGTCTAAAATCTATACTTCTATACTAATATTATAAAGCTAAGGAGTTTGTTATTTTGTTTGTTTGAACGCGCTAATCTCAGAAACTACTGGTCCGATTTGAAAAATAATTTCAGTGTTAGATAGCCCATTTATAGAGGAAGGCTTTTTATCCTGAAACCGCTGGCAGAATCTAGTTGTGAATACAAAATTCGGAATGGATTTGAATAAAATTGTTTGGTACACACCAATTTGAAGACATTGTTATAAGTTTGAGTGCTATGACGGTCCAAGGTAAGTGGGTTGAAAGGATCAGATATGCAGTCACTCCATGTAAAACTGGTATTCAGCTGCATCCAGGTAAGCCTGGACCCCAACCCCAACATAGTTGTGACAAAGCTAGGCAGATGATGAGGACTGGAAGGCAACCATAACATACTTTTGAAAGAGGCTAAGCAGAGGAGCAAATTAGACCAGATACAACCTCAGATTTTGATTATGGAACATGCTAAAAACAAAAAAGAATTTATAATTGGCACATATACCAAGGCTGCTTGAGTTGTACAGCCAATTATCTAACCTACCATTGTAAACTAATTAGCATTGCAGGCGTTGATTCATAGTGTTGCTATGTGCGTTTATGATGTACGTATATGTTTCATTCTTTTTAGTAATGGGATGTCCTTTTTCATTTAGCCATGTAGCTTCCTGTATGATTGTTTGTGTAATGAGGTTTTTCGTATTAACGCTCTGTGACATTAGTTCATCGACTTTTTAATAGGATTGTGTCATATACTAGCTGCGTCCTCGGTTTTACTCGCGCCCTATGGAAATTATTTCCCAAAAATAAGCTTGTACTTTTTACCGATGGCTATAATACTACCAGTCTACGAAAATCCTCCCTTCAGTCTTTCACGTTTGGTTCTAACTAAACTAGCTTCCGCTACCGGTTTACGCACGTCCCGTGGAAAATCTTCCCCGCATCCGGTCATAAAAAACCTATAGCCTTCTTCGATAAATGGGCTATCCAACACTGAATGAATTTTTCAAATCGAGCCAGTAGTTCCTGAGATTAACGCGTTCAAACAAACCTCTTCAGCTTTATATTATTAGTATAGATATAGGAGTATATGTAGATATTATCCCACCAAAAACATTCTGTAAAAAACTAGCCAATTCTCGCTGAAGCTGCTTGTTTATCTCTAAAAAGTAATGAAATCTAGACAAAGTCGTGCTGAGTCTAAGGATTCTTACGGCGGTTTCTTTACTATTATTATAGTTAATGCTATATGACTGGCCGTTGATCATTCTTTAAACGTTAGTGAGTACAAGATACCAAACTATTAGAAGTTTGGTTGGGCTTTTGTGTTTTCTAATCAGGATCACCAGGTACTCCAGATCTTCGATTATCCTAGTTTTTATAGTTTTCCCTGTATGTGGTCATTAAATCCTAACTCTGTTCCAAATTTCAGCTCTCTGACTTTATTGGAAGTACTAGTTCTATTTTGATGATCATGAGTGAGTGAGTGTCGAAAATACGAAACTTTGCTTTCGCTTAACTTCGAAATTAAATGACCTATAGACTTGAAATTCTGGGTTTTACGTATGTGATTATAGCTTTCTGGATGATGAAAATTTCGGCGTTCTGGTATTATCCAGAGGTTCTCAAACAGAGGCCTGAAAATGCGTCGAAATGGTTCCAGTAAAGGATGGTACGGCAGTGTTTGCTTTGCGCTCGACTTGGCGGGGGCACTACCGTGCCCCCAAATTAGTATAGATAATGACATTAGGTTTTATATTTCGAGTGTCTTAAAACTATGGTCACTCTATGTAGTTTCAATATTATACCTTCAATCTGCATCATATTTTGGCATAAAGCTCTGAAGAGCTTTTGGTTTGGTGTGTGTCCAAATTGGCATTTTACCCTTCATGGTGTAAAGCCTTTTGGTCGGCAGCCAATTCGGTCATTTACCGGCCTCCTGAAAAATGGAGCACGCTTTACCGTTTAGAGAAAGGAAACCCATTTTACTCTCTTTATGCAACTTGGCATTTCAAACAAATAAAACTAGATTGAATGCTTTTAAACATAATAATAGTAAATAAGTCCTATATTGAAGTTTTGTGTTTAGCAAAAGGGGTTCCAAATACGATTTTTTTATTCATCTTTTTTTAGAGCTCTAAGATTATTGTTGTTGTGAACCTTTACTTTCTTAATATCTATCCCAATATTATAAAACTGAAGAGTTTGTTTGTTTGTTTGAACGCGCTAATCTCGGGAACTACTGGTCCGATTTGAAAAAATAAGTGTTAGATAGTCCATTTATCGAGAAAGGCTGTAGGCTACTAACTACTTATAAATACGAAGCTGGCAGATGCTAGTTATAAATACGAAAGTAACCCTTACATTATCTAATTAAATGTGCACAGGAGTCTAAAACCTGAGAAAGAACATAAGCTACTTTTTATCCGGGCGCTGAAAGTAATTTCCTCTATATTCTATTTTATTTATACTTAAAGCTGAAGAGAAACCACGGGTGGTAAAGTAGTAAGAAATCTACATGGGAACACTCATGAATCCGGATGAGGAAATTCGTGGCGCGAAAAACCAATTGTGTAAAATGGCAAATTGCACATAAAGGAAAATGACAATATTATGCTTTGATACTCGGAAGGAAAAGCTTATAGTAATTCTATCGGATATTGATCGTATTGTTTCTGGAATCCTAGTATCCTAGTTAACCTACTTTAGGGATTCGAGGTTGTGGGTGAATCCCTAATTTGAGTTCTGCCTCTTCTGGTTGAGGGTTCAGGGGTTGAGTGAAACCACTGTGTTCGGATACCGGATATATTTCGCGAAAACCCCTGAGAGAACCTTTCACTCGGACCAGTGCGCAGTAACTGCCCGTTCCGTGCATACTTCACGCTCACGTCATACGATTTAGCTTACCTTGCACTCTGCCCTTCGTACTTACATGTGTCCCTACACTACTTATATTATAAACGAGAAGGTCTGTATGTATGGATGTTTGTTCCTCTTCCACACAAAAACTACTGCGTGTAATTTGATGAAATCTAAACTTAGGAGTTAAGTATGTAGGTTATTATCCGGGTACTGAAAGGAACCTCAAGATTTGAGTGAATTTCTGGTAGAAGCTAGTAAAGGCAGAAAAAACTTAGCGGTTTCACTCGCGTCCCGTGGGAACTACTCCGCGCACCCGGATAAAAAGTAGCCTATGGCCTTCCTCAATAAATGGGCTATCTAACACTGAAAGAATGTTTCAAATCGGACTAGTAGTTCTTGAGATTAGCGCGTTCAAACAAACAAACAAACTCTTCAGCTTTATAATATAAGTAGATCTCTTAGGAGGCGGCTGAAATTGCAGGCAGAAGCTAGTGCCTAATATATTTAACGCTAACTTTAATCCTATCGTAATCTATTGTTTGTATTAATTTAGTAAGTTGCTGATACAATTGTAAATGTGCCAGTATGTCTTCTTATCGGTCAATCAATATCTCGAGTTGAATTTAATCATTTATGGCTATTGTTTAACGAGTGTCGTATTGAGGCGCCTACTTAAAAATAGATAAATAACAGGATTTAATTAGCTTTTGTTTTCAAGCCTATTTTTGAATGTCCTACTTTTGTAGATATCGTCAATCGAACATTAATCTTATATACGGAGCGATAACCGGTAGGTACTTTTGAAAAATCAATCAATGACCTATGTTCAGCAGTGGGCGTCGTAGGACTGAGATGATGATGATAGGGCAGTCGTGCAGGTAGTTTTAAGGGCTTCAGAGCGCCTGGGTTCGTCGTGTCGTGCATAGCTTGAGGAGGTCAGATAGGCAGTTCTTCGATGTAAAACACTGGTAATCAGCTGCATTCGATTAGACTGGAAGCTGACCCCAACATAGTTGGGAAAAGGCTGGGCAGATGATGGGTAATTTTAACAATATATTATTATGGTCTGTTCGCGATAGGAATAGAAAGAAGTTTAATAAGGCTCTTTTAGGCGTCCACTTTAAAATAAAATCACAACAAAAATGATTACGCTCCAGATTGATGTGGAAAAAATATAATTAATTTAAATAACAGCCGGTACACTTAATTGTACAATTTGAACTATCTTCTTTCTGAAATTACAAGATTTCTATTTAATATCGTTTATTTTGACATTCTGTTGTCGTGTCGACGTTAAAAGAGTCTAAAAGAAGCAGGGGTAGAGAGTACTGGGAATGTTTTCACGTCACGGTAAATTTTCTCAGACAGTCTCATACCAAGTCACAAAATGTATAATATCGAAATTTTCCGTTTAGTTAATTTGTGGAATCATAAAGCAAGGAAAATAAAATAATTAATTTTAATAGTGAATTTTCGTGATTTTGTTGTTTATTGTTACTGTTATTATTGCCCGAATTAATACATCGTTTAAATTAGAAGAAGTGAAGCGGTAACTTCCTCAAGCACTAACATATATGACGACAGAGAAATGGCATCTTGCATTGCTAATACGATTTAGGAAAAGGAAAAGTTTTGCCAACTTGATAGTATGATAGATAATGTCGTTGAAAGGTTCATTTTTAACGTCAGTGGAATTTCTTCATCATCATCATCATCATCATCAGAGGACAATGACCGACAAAATAAAATTAGTCACCTGTCATCTCCATTGTATCATTAACTTGAGATTGTCTGCCTGTCCTTGTCCCAACTTCGTTGGGGTCGGCTTCCAGTCTAACAGTATGCAGCTTAGAANACAATCTTGCATTGCTAATACGATTTAAGAAGAGGAAAAGTTTTGCCAACTTGAAAATATAATAGATAATGTCGTTGAAAGGTTCATTTTTAAATTCAGTGGAATTTCTTCATCATCATCATCAGAGGACGACTGACAAAATAAAATTAGTCATCCCCCCTGTCATCTTATACATGGAGCGACTGCCTATCTGACCTCCACAACCCAGTTAACTGGGGCAACTCGATACCCCTTGGTAAGACTGGTTGTCAGACTTTTTGGCTTCTGACTACCCGTAACAACTCTCAAAGATGGTTGCATGCCGAGACCTATCAATTTATCGTGCCTTCTGAAGCACAGAAGATCTCGATATGACATAAAAAATCGTTGCACTTGTGGCTGGGCACACTTCAAAGCTATTTTCATCGAATGGAAACATTATAATTCTTTTATTTTAAATAGGTTTAACCATTTTTCTTTTTTAGCATCTTGAATAATAGGTATGGGTATGAAGCGTTGTGCCCGCCAACATGGGTACATACATATAGAATTATTTTTTTTACTTCATGTAATAATTTATTTATTTTGTATAGAATCGGTTCTTCAAACCATACAGACAGGCTTGCGTTGCTGGGAAGTTTGTTCTACTATTTCTTTTTCTCCACTCTTTATTATTTTACTCTACTATCTCTAGAAAATAATTTTATAGTTTGGTGGTGTATTTATATTAATCATCTGGCATTCTAAATTATTAAAGTTGGTTTGTTGAAAACAATAATGTCTTGCCATTGTGATAATATTGATAAAGTTGTTCTATTTCGTTTTTATTAATAAACTCATTGTTACTAANTTATTTTAAATAGGTTTAACCATTTTTCTTTTTTAGCATCTTGAATAATAGGTATGGGTATGAAGCGTTGTGCCCGCCAACATGGGTACATACATATAGAATTATTTTTTTTACTTCATGTAATAATTTATTTATTTTGTATAGAATCGGTTCTTCAAACCATACAGACAGGCTTGCGTTGCTGGGAAGTTTGTTCTACTATTTCTTTTTCTCCACTCTTTATTATTTTACTCTACTATCTCTAGAAAATAATTTTATAGTTTGGTGGTGTATTTATATTAATCATCTGGCATTCTAAATTATTAAAGTTGGTTTGTTGAAAACAATAATGTCTTGCCATTGTGATAATATTGATAAAGTTGTTCTATTTCGTTTTTATTAATAAACTGATTGTTACTAAACACTGTTGTTCCACGCCATTCGCTTCGTGACGAGTACATAGATAGGATAGAATAATTTACTGTATGCTATACATATTAGTTATTGAAATTATTTGAACTTAGCTTGAAACAAAAGGTTTCGTACTCCTGCTTCTGCGAGCCTCTTTTTTCTAACGTTATCGTGAACAGGGTATAGGTACCATTTAATTTTAGGAACTGTAATTTTTTGTGAAAAAGCGCCGTGATGTCACAAAGAAATTAAACGCAGACACATCATCCTTCATACTTTTGTTGATTTAATCCGAATTTAAAGGAACCAGAATAACAGATGTTTTCTTTTAAATAAACGCACAAATTCATTGCATTTGAGTTATTAGTAAACAGATGTTATGTTTACAGCCAGTACGAGGAAGAATGATACTCGATTGATATGTTAACCTCACGGGTGTTTAATAGATGGAGTGCTCATTTATTATGTTAATAAATCAGCCGTCTAATGGTAATACTGTCAATCAAATTGTAGAAGATTTTTTCTACAAGTCTGAAATAGTTCCAAATTAGCTAAAGTAATTGTTTCTCGCGTTTTTTGCCCGCGTTCCGGGGGAACTTCTTCCGTTCTTCTTCTTTCTTTCTGGTCGTTCCCTCAATGCTGAGGATCGTGACTGTATGTCAATCTTCTCCACTCGGTCCGGTTCTGTGCCATATGTACCGCTCCCTGTATCTGGCCTGCAGTCAGTTAGTTCTTCCCTTACCCGAATAAAATATAGCCTAACATTTCCAAATAAAACAACTTTCTATTGGTGAACGAATGGACCTACCTACTTTGCGCACCCGACTATCAAAAAAAAACCCCCGACACAAAAACTTAATTTCCCTTTAAAAAGTAAGAAATAATAAAAAATACGTCGCGTTGGGGGACCGCTCCTAATTATTTCTTACTTATCTACGATTTTTTTCATAAGTATCACATGCCTACCTTTTTAGGAGCGGTCCCCCGGTTTTTGTGTCGGGGGTTTTTTAAATTTTTAATTTAATTTTTATTTCATTCTTTTTATAGGTAGGTAGGTAGGTCGGTACAAGTTGGTATTTTAATATACAAAGCTATTTGAGACCCCATCAATAATATACTCGATATCAATATACTCGATATTTGCCGACATTCGATTCATCTCCCCACTTTTACCCCCACAACTTTTCAACGGCTTAACCGATTTTGATCAAACATGTCTAAGAACACTCGCCCGTAAGTAACCTTTAATACAAAAAAAACTAAATTGAAATCACTGCATCCGTTCGGGAGTTATGATGCCACAGACAGACTGACAGACAGACAGACAGACACGTCTGTCTTATACTATATAACTTATAACACCCCTCTTTTTTCGTCGGGGGTTAACTACATTTTCTCCATAAATGATCGAGCTACCTAACACTGAAAGATTTTTTAAATCGAACCAGTATCGTCATCAATCATACTCCTTAGTTTTTTAATTTCGTAACGACATCTAAAGCAAAGTAAATCTACGCGATTCATTAACAATTTTCCTCTGTTACCTTCCGATATCATTCTGTTCAATATTAATGTAGGTCTACCCTCACACATGTACCATATGCTACAACGCCCGACCTTCAACTTTGCAAAACAACTTCTGCCTAATATCTTCCCTTATTGAATTTGACAAAAATATACCTAGTATGTTTCGAGTACCTACATTATTTTTTTTATATTAATAATTGTATATGATTTATTGTTTAATGTACATAATAATGTAGGTATTTGTAAAATTTTCCTGTGTACCATTTTCCTATTGGATATATCATCCGCGATTGGATTTTACGTGGTTACCATTGATTAATAAGTAAATATAATATAAATGTTCCTTATTTACGGTATACATAATAATATAATATTTTTACAATTTGATCTGAAATATGGTATTTATTTCCTGAATCTCGGCACCACGTTTAGCGAAATTGGTTCAGCTTTAAACTATAGTTACTTTAACCGTGAAATATCATTATGATAAATTATTTTTATACTATGTATTGCTATTGGTGCACATAAATAAATAAATAGAATTAGTGATGTACGTACAGGATAATATTTTCAACTGTGTTCCTATAGTATTAGGGTTCCGTACCCAAAGGGTAAAAACGGAACCCTATTACTAAGACTTCGTTGTCTGTCTGTCTGTCTGTCTGTCTGTCTGTCTGTCTGTCTGTCTGTCTGTCTCCACGCTGTATCTCATTAACCGTGATAGCCAGAAAGCTGAAATTTTCACAAATGATGTATTTTCGTTGCCGCTATAACAACAAATACTAATAATTAAAAAAAGTTATATATTAAGGGGGGTCCCCATACAATAAATTATAAAATCAGTGCAATTTGAATACAACGCCATCTGTTACTCAAGCGAGGGAACTACAGCTTGGTATGGAACCCTTCGCGCGCGAGTCCAACTCGCACTTGGCCGGTTTTTTTCAATTAGACTAAACTCTTAAGGAGTAAACCTATATACTGAAAGGCCGAACTCTCAAACTCAGCTTGATTTACGCATACATCATCTTGAATGTATTGAACTGCTTATTATTTCAAAACTTCAGATTTTTTAAACCGGATCAATAGTTCCTATGAATAGTAAGTTCAAGCAAATATTCAACTCAATACTAATACACAAATTTAATTACACAATGAATGGTCTTCTTATTTCCCAGTGCTGGGCATCAAGCGCCTCAAACAGATTGAGACGATGTTCATATCTCGTCGGCTGCAAGCGCCCCGCACCCACGGGCTCAGCGTGGAAACCCTGGTGGATATGCTGCTGGTCTTATACGACGAGTGCTGCAACAGTAGCCTGAGGAGAGAGAAGGCGGTTGCTGACTTTATATCTTACGGTGAGTCTTGATCATGAACCATCTTAATCTAAAATGTAGTCCTAAGAAAGTACCGGCTTTAGTTATTGGCGTAAACCATCGTCGAACAAAGTTGAAGCTCTAAACCTGGTAGGTATTAAACCGGGTAATAAAAAAAAACTTTTTTTAATAATGTGGCCAGTCTTTTTTTTCCATCGATGGGAAATCATCAGATGACTCCTTCCACTTTGGGTGACAGCATGAGGGAGTGTCAGACTTTTGCTGAATGAAAGCTGCTGTAGGAAGTGACCGAGGGATAGACCGGAACATCCAAAGCCCAATGTATATGATAGAGTATAATACATTGGTCTTTGGATGTTTCGGTTTTTACTATTTTGGAGTCTTCGAAGCCATCTTCTTAAGTTTCCATCATCTTATTTCATCATTAGTCATTAATTTGTCAGATGTTTAAATGGGGTGGTAGATTAACGGCTAGTTTGGACAGGTTCCAGACAAAGTTCCAGATCTGACGGCTAATTTCATTGAAATGTTTTTAATTATATGGCAGTATCTGCCAGATCAATCAATCTTTATCTGGAACCTGTGTAACTGGCATTAAGATTAGATACATTCCTGTATAAATAGGTAGATGCGATGCTCCTTATCCAGATTTGATGTTATGTATGTACATTTTTCTCATACTTTATCAAGTCAAATACACATCTAGAACTTTGTCGACACTATTGTCAAGTAGCACCTATGTCGATCTCAATGTGACCCATTTCCACTGTCACGAAGCGCAGCTATCAATTGTGCTATCAATTGAAAATTGTGTCGAGTTAACAGGCAGTTTTATGAGAACCCCTTTCTACATCATATTGATCATAACTGTTGGGAGTTTTAAAATAAAATGTGGCCGAAAACGTGACTTCTAAAGGGAAAGCTTTGCACCCCTTCGCTGGTTTCGAAATAATCCGAATGCGAAGTTATTTTCGGTGTTTTGAATAATTCAAGATGTTTATAATGTAAATGTCGTGTTGCTAAGCGTTATGGTTGCAAGTGACTTCCAAATCCAAGGTCTTCGGTACGATTTCCTGGTTGCCCTTTATGTTGGTATGTTTATCTGACCGAAATCTGGTGTAGTTTCCAATCTATGGCCACAAAGCCTAAGAACTGTTAAAACTAGTCTCTCTGCCCTTCAGCCCGCGATATTATGGTAACAGTGCTATTGCTATGTAAACAAGCTCGAAAGCATAGAATCTAGGTCGGTTACATAATAAAACTTAATATATTCTAAGTTATGAATGTAAGCCTTGCAAAGTAAACAAAAGTGTATGTAAAGGCTGTTTACTTGACTGTGGTGGTCCAAAACTGGGCTAACATATTCGATTTACATCAATTAATTTACATATTACGACTTCGCATATCATTTAGTAACAGATTGTGAATAAATAAATACCAAAAACTCTTTGAAAACTCGCTATTACATAATAAGGGTGCCGAGTTCATTGTTCCCGTGTACAATTTCGCGAATTCCCCATTTCGTAATAAATCTTTAATCGATAACAAGAAAACTAGGAAGTTCTACGAATGGTTTAACTTTATCGTTTCTACAGCGCATCCTCAATAGTTATTGATTGACAATATTTATAGTTAAATAGCGTAGCCTGCTTGTTGTAGGTAGGAAGCCAGACGGTTTGACTCGGTAGTCGCTCCCTTGCATTTCACTCGGTATTACGTTGTAGAAGTCGGTTATATATTGGATTCTTTGCTCTGTAATGGCGTTGATATTTGTACAAAGTTTGAGGTTTTTGCGAGTGTTAGAAATTGAGTTATTTCGCTTTTGGTTGAATTGGAAATTTTTGATGTATGCCGAATATTGGATCGTAGGTTTTTGACGACAATATGAGCATGTAAGTTTGTGTGTCATTTTATTACGAATCTGCTGTGGTGTTGTAGAACGCCGCAAATAAAACAATATGAATACATTTTGTTATATTGAAAATCTCGTCTAACATCTATGCTACGGTGCCTTTATGGAAAAGTTTGAAAAAAAACGGATAAGGAAATAAAATATTTATGGTTTAAAATAAAACATTGCGATATTATGTAATAATATTGAATTTAATTGACATGTATGTTTGTTTTGCACAGTGAAACCTGTAGCGACAGCGTTGAAGAGGCTCCGTCTTTCTCGGGACGACTTCGAACTGGTGAAGGTGATCGGCCGGGGGGCGTTTGGCGAAGTATGCGTCGTCAGGGCCTCTTTTATGCAGGTATGTGGCGTGACCTAGTTCTTTTGAGACGATTTTAGGAGTAATGGCTAGGTTTAGTATCTGGATGTATAAAGGTACGATACTTTATCTAAACCCAAAGATGACTGACTGACTGACATAGGTGATCTATCAACGCACAAACCACGGGAGGGATCGGGCTAAAATTAGGCATCCAGGTAGATGTTATGACATAGGCATCCGCTAAGAAAGGTTTTCCCGAAATTCCTACGGGAACGGGGAAAAACGGGATTTTAAGTTTTGCGCAGGCGAAGCCGCTGGCAGAAGCTAGTTCTTTAATGTTATATGTATTGTGGTAAGTCGTACAGTGGACAGACAAAATGGACTATAGTCGAAAGGGTCAAAGAATATATCACAGCTTAAAAAAATCATCAAATAAACAAGCCTAGAGTCAGACCCAAATCACTGGATCGAGCTACGTGAACCGCAGGTGATAGCCAAGGATTGCCACTATTGCTCCAGAATAGTGGGCGGGAAATATAAAAAAATCTATTAAAAAAATTACTTTGAAAATTGAACGTGACCATTCTTAGAAAACAGTTGGGCTAAGACAGGGGTTACACGATCAGTCTGGCGTCTGTCTTAGGACAGATTGTTTGAACGACAGATTGTGTGAACGACGAAACCTCATCAGTCGAATGTCTACGGACTTCTCACGGACTTCCCGGTTTCAAATCCTGTTAAGGCCACGTGATACCTGCCACGAGTTTATATATTTTTCCCTATACAAAAAGTGCTCAGCGCCGCTAAAGAAGTTTTCACTTCAAAAAACCTTTTTGAATACCGCTTATCAACATCGTAGAATCTTGTTATAAGCAAGTGTGATCGTAGCCAAAAGCAAATCCAGCAGAAAGATATTATTAGTGTAGTGTGTAGGGTAATGACATAGCGAATCCGATTTATAAAAATTGTGCCGACCAAATGAGGGTAGCATAAAAACCCTGCGCTTCACGGAGACGCTGCTAGCTGTCATCTGTCTACCGGTGACCACGGTCGGTGCCATTCCGCCAAAACTTCGCTTAAAGAAAAAGTTATTGTACCTTTATAATACATCGCGATTAAATCCCGAGGGGTTATAAATATTTGTACAAATCGCGAAAGTTTTACTATCGGTTGTGAATATTTTGCATTAAAAGAATAGTAGAAATTACACATGGTCGAGATAATGACACGTGTTACAGGTACTTGTTCCTAAGCTATCCGTATATCCATTTTAATCGACTCAGGCTCAGGAATTTCAGCTCAAAAGTGCGACAGACAGACTTATCTTCGCATTTATTGTGATAGTAAGGAAGTCCATATTGAAATAATTATTTTTATTCATTACTATTTTACGTGTCAGGGCACGGATGGCGGCGCAAACATGGCGGCTGCTACCGCCGGGACCACGGGCACTGGCGAACGAGTGTACGCCATGAAAATACTCAACAAGTGGGAAATGCTTAAGGTAAGTTGTCTTGAAATCTTATTTCTTTGTTGTGTTAAATAAATTATGGCTGGATATCGGGAAGGGTGATCATATTTTAAACATTTAAGGTATACATCAATTTGTGAAAATAATAATGGCGTCTCTGTAAAAGGAGATCAGCCAGCACGCATTTGCTGTGACACAGGTGCACTCTTTATTCCCTGACTCTCATTGTCCGATGGGACGGCAATCCGACACCACCGGAGAGAGATCAGGCGCAGGACCGACATTGACGTGCTCTCCGATCACCGGACCCACACATTCGTACTTGAGAGAAGCACCTGTCATAGGTCTATAAGAACCTTTGTCTTTGAAGAGTTTTGAATTCAGCAACCACATTCTGATGATTTTGTTTCATGTTTGCAGAGAGCAGAGACAGCATGTTTTCAAGAGGAACGCGATGTTCTCGTGTTTGGAGACAGAAGGTGGATCACCAATCTGCACTATGCCTTCCAGGACGAACACAATTTGGTAAGTAAATTTATTATTTATTTGTGATAGAAAAATGTACTGGATTGATGGTATTTTTGCCAGATAACAATTTTTTACCCTGAATTATGGCGAAATTAGATAATCAAACAATTGGCAAGTTGGTCAAGATTTTTTTATATAAAATATGTAATTTTATTTGGTCAGCATAAAAAAAAGAAAAAAGAAAGAAATTGTACATAGATTTTATTTGTTCTGGAATGTTATCAGCATGTTTATCAAAATTTTACACAACATATTTCTACACCTACCTTCTTTTTTAACCGACTTCCCAAAGAGGAGGAGGTTCTCAATTCGACCGTATCTTTTTTTTTACTCATGAAATAAGAGGAAGGTTTCATTTGAATCTCAACGAAAATCAACCAGAATATAAAACCCGAATAAATTTTATTTTCATTTCCAGTACCTAGTAATGGACTACTACTGCGGCGGTGACCTGCTGACTCTCCTGTCGAAGTTCGAAGACCGACTGCCGGAGGACATGGCCAAGTTCTACATCGCGGAGATGGTGCTCGCTATACAGAGCGTGCACGAGCTCAGATATGTGCATCGGTGAGTTTGTTTGTGTTAAGAAAAAACGTGTATTTTGTGCGGGCCAAGTCGGGCAGAAAAGGTACAAGTTACCGTTTTTTTTTTCCAACCATTCGACAAATTTCTTCGTTATGCAAATATAAGGGAAACTTGAAAAATTCCCAAGACAGCATTACTTTGAAAGATATGCCATTTTTTATTATCATTTGCATAGCACATTTTTTAAGTCAACTTCCAGTCTTACGGAATACAATTTAGAACCGATGTACAGACAGCAGGTCAACCTACCCAAATCTGTCAAATTTTACCAATTGAAAATTAACCTTCGGCTATTGTAATAAGGTGGAAAATCTATTGAAGAAATTTGATAGATTGTGGTAGCTTGATGTGCTGTCGCCTGTACAAACAGTTTACATCGAGAGTTATGATGGCCACATGTGCCGCGAGCAGACCAAACCCAGCTAGTGTGAAAGTGTTTTAAAACCCAAGTTCCCCTACAGCATAAATATTTTCTTATAAACAACAGTTTAATATTAATTTTCATGTTCAATTTTCAAAGTAAAAAGATAAATTTAATATTTTTCTTTAAAAAAACTGTGTTGTCAGTGAATTTGGGCCCTAAAACTATAAACAATAATTTCATAACTCTTTTCTCTCATTCTCACAGAGACATAAAGCCAGATAACGTACTCTTGGACGCGAGCGGGCACATCAGGCTGGCGGACTTCGGCTCCTGCTTGCGACTGGGAGACGACGGCAAGGTGCAGAGCAACGTCGCCGTCGGCACTCCTGATTATATATCTCCTGAGATATTGAGGGTAGGCTCAAATATTTGATACTAGCTTCTGTCTATAGTTATACCTGCGTCCCGTAGGAACTTCTTCGTGCGTATAATGGCGTCCATGGCCGATTGTCGGCCACGGCAGCTGTTCTCAAATAAGGAGATCAGCCAGCTGCGCAGGACATATTATAGTGCACGCACATTTGCTGTGACACAGGTGCACTCCCTATTCCCTCACTCTCACAGCGCGATGTGACGGCAATCCGACACGACCGGTGAGAGATCAGGCGCAGGACCGACATTAACGTGCTCTCCGATGCACGGGTGTGTATCAATCGCAATATCTTCGATTTATGGTCTATCTAACACCGATATTTTTTTCAAATCGTTTCAGTGGTTCCTGAAATTAGCGCATTGAAGCAAATATACTCTTCAGCTTTGTAATGCGGACCGATAATGCCATAAAAATGATTTTAATTTTGATTACTGTTCTATGGCAAGATCTGTCAAATAGGAACCTATAAAATTGGCCGCTCATGTAACAGTGAATGTTATCTGTGGATATATTTAACTTATTTTTATTCTTTGCAGGCTATGGAAGATGGTCAAGGCAGATATGGTCCGGAGTGCGATTGGTGGTCTTTAGGTAAGCTGTTTTAATTAAATATTTTACCTGAACTTTTTGTCGCAAATAAATTAACTTGTGATTATAAATCACTTATGTGAAATAACTTATCTGAAAAAAATGTTTCTTTTATGGTTATCGTATTCGAGATAAGAGCTAAATTTCGACTCAAGGGTACTTTTTCCCGTACCCGGATAAAATAGTACACTGGCTTGACTTTTCCGAGTAACATACATAGGCTAATGTTATTTGGAAATAGTCTAGCTTCCCAAAAGCGGTAGAATTTTTCAAATCGGTTCAGTAGTTTTGGAGCCTCTAAGGTACAAATTAGCAAACACACCCCTTCTTGGCAGTTGGGAAAAAAGATTTTCTCTTTAATAAATTATGTTGGTTATGTGGCTGTTCCACAGTATGTAATTTTTGCAACTGCCACCGTTTACATCTATACTTAATATTATAAAGCTGAAGTGTTTGTTTGTTTGTTTGAACACGCCAATCTCAGGAACTACTGGTCCGATTTGAAAAAATATTTCATGGTTAGATAGCCCATTTATCGAGGAAGGCTATAGGCTACTTTTTATCCGAGTGCGCCGAGTAGTTCCCATGGGACGCGGGTGAAACCGCTGGCAGAATTTGTATAAAATACATAGATATTTTAGACAAGAACCGGGTCTTACTCGCGATCAAAGCTATAAAAGGTTTACGATACCTCTTTTCTCCCGACGTTTCGGCCGAATTGCACCGAGCGTGGTCACGGGTAGACCTTTTATAGTTTTGATCGCGAGTAAGACCCGGTTGTTGTCTAAAATATGTGTACAAATCGCGAAAGTTTAATAACACTTAAATACATAGATATTTGTTTTTGTTACAAGTAAACTATTTTGTATTAGAACCTATAGATTTATACTTGTAATGTGGTTCCAGGCGTGTGCATGTACGAGATGCTGTTCGGCGAGACGCCGTTCTACGCGGAGTCGCTGGTGGAGACGTACGGCAAGATCATGAACCACGCGCGCTCCTTCCACTGCCCGCCGCCCGACGAACATGCTGCACAGGTCACTTGTCTTATTAGTAACTAGCTTCCGCCAGCGGTTTCACCCGCTTTCCCGTGGGAACTACGGCGCGCACCCGGATATGAAGTAGCCTATGGGTCATGGCACATTGTACCGGCACGGTCACGGTACAGCAAATAACGTGTCATTTAAATTTGAACATTAAATCGTATGACGTATGATATATTTCATAACGTCAATACAAAAAAGCCAACGGCGGGCTGTCAGCGCGCGGTTTCCTATCTAACAACTCACGTTGTTATGAAATATATCATACGTCATACAATTTAATGTTCAAATTTAAATGACACGTTATTTGCTGTGCCGTGACCATGCCGGTATAATGTGCCATGACCCTAAAGCCTTCCTCGATAAATGGGCTATCTAACACTGAAAGATTTTTTCAAATTGGGCCAGTAGTTCTTGAGATTAGCGCGTTCAAACGAACAAATTCTTCAGCTTTAAAATATTAGTATAGATATAAACAATAATAGGTAAACAATTATTTTGTTTATTTTATCCATCAGGTATCAGAAGAGGCGAAGGATCTAATCCGCAGACTGATATGCTCTTCAGAAAATAGATTAGGGAAAAATGGACTGCAAGACTTCAAGGTAAATTAACCAAACTTTATTTTATTCTTTTATCAGTTCCTTGAGGCTAGTGGATTTTCCGCGAGCGTAAGTGGAGCGAAAAGTTTTTCAATAACTAAATTTTCCGAATAGGTGTAGACGAGATTTTTGAATACCTAATGAAATTCTGTTGGTTGTTTAAAAACTTCTAATCTCCACTTTTGTAACGTTTGGATCGAAGTGGTAATTTTTTTTGGTAGAACAGATTATATGAGAAACTCAAGTGCCTGTTGTTTTTAAGGATTTTTAAAGTATTTCATGAGATATTTATTTTGTATTGTAATTCTGTAAATACTGTGTTTTCATCATCATCCTCCTGCCCTTATCCTAATTCATTTGGGGTCGGAGCAGCATGTTTTCTTTTTCCACACTCTTCTATCAGCCGTTATCTCACAAGTTCTCTTGCAATGTATAACTTTCTCAGAGATAGCTTGTACCTAATGTTAGAAAACAATTGTCAACGCATGCTTATTTTTTAAATGTATCCATGGAGTTTCTTGACGGTTCTTCTTCATTCTCCATGAGATCCACTTCTTTGAACCGTGCAACTAGTTTGACGTTTCATAAGAGCTTTTATAGGCCTATTTGATAGAAAAAAAATTGAGTTTGAGTTTAAATATTGCACAAATACTGTATATTCATCTATGTATATTGTTTCCGTTAGAATCACCCATGGTTTGCGGCGCTGGAGTGGGAGAGCGTGCGGGAGATGCAGGCGCCGTTCGTGCCCGACGTGTCCAGCCCCACCGACACCTCCAACTTCGACGTCGACGACACCGACATCAGGTAAGGCCGTAATAACAAAAATACCATATATAATGGAAATTTCAACTTTATTGTCATTATGTTAATATATATTGCTATTTGCCACCTAAAATCCTCAGTTGTGCCGATGCCGATAATGGGCGCCGGGCCTAAGTGTCCTGATGGTAAAGACGTCAGCACATCAACCCACCTCAATCTGCCAAATTTCTTCAATAGATTTTCAACCTTATCATAAGGGAAGAAGGTTAATGTTCGATTGGTAAAAAAAAGAAATCGCACTTGGCCGGTTTTTATATGATTGCTGCATTGTTAGCTATTATACAACACGGACTTAGTCTCCAGTAATCAGAAACGATTTGAGCCGTTTGGGAGCTTGAGGCGCGGGCAGGAGGAACACGCGAGCAGCTTATGCGCCGCCCGCGCGCTATTCGCGTGCGCCGCTTAGGTTGTGCGCGGCCAGCTGGCAAACGGCTCGCGAACTGCACATTCGCCAGATGTAGACGCACCCTTATATAGCACAGAAAACATTTTTCAATTCGGTTCCTGACATTAGTGCATTCTGCTTTATAATTTTAGTGGTAATCTTTCACGTATTGTAATAATTTTTTCCTTCCCAGACTATCAGAAGCCGTACCTCCACCGTCAGCATCATCAGCGTTCTCGGGCTTGCACCTGCCGTTCGTGGGCTTCACGTTCACGGGCGGGTCGCGGCTGTCGGACCTGGGCGCCGCCGCCAGCCCGCTCAGCCCCGCCAAGAACGCGCCCAGCCAGGTCTGTGCAACGTCTATCATGTGTGCTACTCACTGCTGGCTGCAAAACACAAAATAAAAAAAATCTAAAAGCCAAAGTAGGCTGAAAACAGCACTTTTCGAACGTCAAAATTACATAAGACAGCCCCAAAAACGCCCGCCCTTCACCATAGCCTATGTGTTTCTGCTGGGAAGAAGAAGTGGCGCAACAAACTCCCTAGCAACACATGTTTGTCTATTAGATTTTAAGCATCTTAATCTTCCCGAAAGAAATAAGTATTGGAGGGAAAAAAATAAGTATACAGATGAAAGATCGATCCTTAAAATCATCATCTGCCTAGCCTTTTCTCAACTATGTTGGGGCCGGCTTCCAGTCTAACCGGATGCAACTAAGAATCAGTGTTTTATATGAAGCGACTGCCTAACTATCCGTAACATCTGCCAAAAATGTGTAAATGACAGCCGAATCCACAAATTTATTGTGCCTTTCGAAACACGGAAGAACTCGTCATAACACAAATAGTCACCCATCCATGAAACGTCCGCTCTGAGCGTTGCTTACCCTTATTACTTATAGATCCGCAATCCGCTATCCGCGCGGCTTTGACTTAGCTACGAGCCAAAATTAAGTCCTTGTTCAGTGCCATCGCTTGGCTTGGTTGGTCAATGAATGAATGACCATCCTGTCAGATAGGCAGTCGCTTCCTGGCACACTGGTATATAGCTGCAAACGTTTCGACTGGTCGACCCTGACGTACTTGGGAAAAGGCTAGGCAGATGAAATGAGACCTTATGTATGAAACGCGAGATGACCTCGTACAAACATACATGATGACTAAATCTCCAAAAATTTTTTTTTTCTTGCGTCATTATCATCAACACTATTTCCAAAAATGTGTATCGTATAAAAACTCTCAAAAATGTCATTTTCTTGAGAGAAAATATTATAAAAATATTGTGTAGTATATAAAAACAGTAACAAATAATATTTTCTCTATTATTTATTAGTGTTGAGGATAATAACGCAAAGTAAAAAAAATAGTTTTTGGAGATTCACCCACATACAGAGAACAAGCAGAGAACTTCCGTTTTTTTTTTAATTCAAAAAAATATAATAAAATTATTTTTGCAGGCACCATCAAACGCCGGTGACCGAGCAGCCTTAAAAGCGTTGGAAAGAGAGAACGCCCTTCTCGCGCAAACTATTGCAGAGCTGAGAGCGGGTGGATCCGCGGTAGATGGCAGTAGTGGTAAGTTGAATATTATATTTATAAAGTAGCATTATATTATTAGAAAAGAGCAGTCGAATTGAGAACTTTCTCCTTTTTTGGAAGCCGATTAAAAAAACTACTTAACCGATTTGAATAAAATTTGGTACACAAATAATTTGAACATTGAGAAGGGACATCCTATTGATATTTTGTTCCTCTTCCATGTACGATGTAAAGAAAGGATTTTGATGTCATTTGGCAGCAATATAGTTTGTTTATTATAATAACTAAGCTACTTGTTATCCGGGTACGCGAAGTTGTTCCACTTGGACGCGAACAACATAGCGGATAACAGTACTAAATAAGATTGATAATATATTTGTTTTTGGTAGTAATTACTGAGTCGGATAGTTCACGCCATTAACTATTATTATTTACTTTACGTTATAATGTTGTTTGCTTATTTATTACATTACTCATACAACAAATAGAAGTACTTTAGAATTTAAACTAGCTGTGTCTCGCAGTTTCTCCCGCGCCCTGTGAAAACTTCTTGTTTCTTATCATTGTGATAGTGAAAGTCTTAAAATTGGTTAAGTAGTTTTTGAGTTTATTTGTTGCAAAAAGTGCATTAACTTTATTACAATAGTATAGATATAATCTTGAGTGCATATAGTTCTTGAGTTACTGTAAGTATTAACTAAACACTTGAGATAACAATCCAATCGACTTGTTCTACAACATAAAGACAAAATAACTTTACTGCATCAATTTATAATCAATCTTTAGTATTAACCAAACACGAAAAACTTGGTAACTCCCTGTATTGTGGACCATTAATATTAAAAATAAGCAAAATCAGTCCAGCTATTCTCCAGTTTTAGTGTGACAAACGAACAACGATTCATTTTATTTTATACATAAGATAAGAAGGTAACAACTTAATTAATGATAACAATTACATTCGCAGAAGATATAATGCAATTGAAGGAAGAAATGGCGGCGTTGTCCAAAAGGAACAGCGAGTTGGAGGCACAGGTCCGCTGTTATGAACAACTTAATACTGGCATCACTACACAGGTATTATTCGGTCGATTATTTATTTGTTTTAAGTGTTCCGTACCCAAAGGGTAAAACGGGACCCTATTACAAAGACTACGTTGTCTGTCTGTCTGTCTCCGGGCTGTATCTCATAATCCGTGATAGCTAGAAAGCTGAAATATTCACAAATGATATATTTCCGTTGCCGCTACAACAACAAATGCTAAAATTTAAATTAAAAATATATTAAGGGAGTCCCCATACAATAAACGAGTGAAACCGCAAATAATAACTTTGTTATTCGTATATTTGTATGAGAAACGAAGTTATTTTTTGCTGCCCGAAAAATGTTTGTATTTTGGCTAGTTCTAGGTAATAGATACGTTCATTTTTCATAGATAATGGTATGGAACCCTTCGTGCGCGAGTCCAACTCGCACTTGGCCGCTTTTTAGCTTTAATTCATGGCTGTAAACGGGTTATTCCATTAACTACGAGCTAAAAGACGCGTGTACATACATTATATTAATGTAACATCCTAATATTGTACTCATCTATACTTAATATTATAAAGATGAAGAGTTTATTTGTTTGAACGCGCTAATCGCAGGAACTACTGGTCCGATTTGAAAAATTCTTTCAGTGTTAGATAGCTCATTTATCGAGGAAGGCTATAGGCTACTTTTTATCCGGGTGCGCGCAGTAGTTCCCACGGGAAAGCGGGTGATACATCTGGCAGAAGCTAGTATCTATTATATTTTGCGTGGGTGTTACCCATATTTTCAGTTATTTCTTCTTCTATTCCAAATAATATGTCTTTCCGGTAGTTTTTTTTTTGTGTTCTATATTTTTGTCTTTGATGCCTGTCTCACAAATAAATGTATTTTCTTTCTTATGGCTATATTTGCCTGTTTTTCTGTAGACCAAGTACCTCGCAGAAAAAATCGCCTAATTTCGTAGAAATAACTAAAACAACTTGTATTACCAGGACATGCCAGCTACGCCACAGGAGATGGCGACCCGTATCCGGGAGATGGAAGTCATCATACAGGCGCTCAACCTGGAGAAGGAGGAACTCCTGAAGGATAAAACTGACTCCGTTGAGAAGCTTAGACTGCAGGTATGTACATTGTACATCATTATGATACAACGCTATTTCATTGCAATTCATTTTGTTTTAATGTTCCACTGTGAGGCATAGCCCTCTTCTCATATAGAGAAGGATTGAGTGTTTTAAGAAAATATGAATATTTGTCAAAAATACCACTTGTCTTGTGCATTTTCAGAAATGAAAGAACTTTTGTAAATTACTTCTACTTACTATATGAACAGTTTATTTATTACTAGCTTCTGCCAGCGGTTTCACCCGCGTCCTGTGGGAACTACTCAGTGCACCCGGATAAAAAGTAGTATAGGCGACTTTTTATCCGGGTGCGCTGCCTTCGTTCATAAATGGATCTAACACTGAAAGAATTTTTCAAATCGGACCAGTTGTTCCTGAGATTAGCGCGTTCAAACAAACTCTTCAGCTTACAATATTGTATAGATATGTGGTTTCTGTTTCTTCTATTCCAGGATAAAGAACTAAAAGACGCGCTATCACAACGCAAGCTCGCGATGACTGAGTACAATGAGGTGACGGAACGACTCTCCGAATTAAGGCAACAGAAACAGAAGCTTTCGCGGCAGGTATGTACACTCGCTTGCAGTTAAAATAGCTGGTCTAAAAAGTAAACCCTGTCTAACGCCAGAGATATTGCAAACAATAGCGTCTAAAATACTTCTACTTGTCACTCAGGTTAATTAAGAAATTACTACGTCCAAAAATATAAAAAGTAGCTTGTATTTAAAAAAAGATGGCAGCTATTTGCAGACAAACTTTACCAAAATTGGTCCAGCCGTTCGATCTAGAAGTAGCAAGCGTTCAAACGCTCGCTTTAATGTTAGTGCAATACGACATGGAATTACTATGGAAATCCAATAAAATCAAGAGCACATTTTACAATTTTTGATTTTTTTCAAGCACAGTAAATACGATGATGGATTTTTTCCAAAAAACAGCTCTGGGAACTACGATTAGAGTATCTGGTTACTAAATAACTGACTTTATTTCCAGGTCCGTGATAAAGAAGAAGAGTTAGAAGTAGCGATGCAGAAGATAGACGCGTTACGACAGGACATACGTCGCGCGGAGAAGGGACGCCGGGAGCTGGAGGCTAGGCTCGATACCGCCATTTCTGAGGCTACTAAGGTAAAGTATATTTTGTTATAATTATAAAACTATTGCAATAGATTACACCTGTAATCGTTGTATGTCCGGTAAAAAAAAATCAACAGTAAATAAGAATATTTTGTAAATAACGTAAGTGTAAATTGGGTCAAAAAATATTATTCATTTTAGAAGTAGTTTTATGATCAGCCAAAACTGCCATAAGATGTTCATGTTTCTTAACCCTCGACGCAAAAAGAGAGTTGTTATAAGTATGTAATTAATTAGTACTTCTCTCCTGTCTATATCAATATCGTACAGTCGCGAGCATTAATGCAGTAGCAACTTTCAAACCTTCGCAATTTTGTAGTGTAATACATTGCCTGAACAACGGATCCACCGGTTACACTAACACCTATTGCACGGCTAAAATAGGAACGATGGCAAATTGCTAATGCATTAATGACCCCGGACTGTACAAATAAATATCATTGTTATCCAGGAACGCAAGCTCCGTGAGGAGACGCTACGTTCGCAGCGCGTGGAGGCGGGCGGCCCGCCCTCCGCCGCCGCCGACGTCGCCAGGCTGCAAGCCGAAGTTGAGACTCTAGAGGTAAATAAATACTTAAATTGTGCTTTTAGAACTTCTAACTTTAACTTTTAGATATCTTCAACATTACAGTCTATTTTCTGAATATAAAGTCAAACAAATAAGTGTGAATTAAGGGTGGATTGCACCATTTAACTATAACGATAAACAAATCATAACCAGCAGTGAAATGTGCCTATTGTAAAACTCGCGATTTGACAGCTGTTTTTTGTTCAGTTAACGTTATAATAAATGGTTCAACTCAGCCATAGTTGCCCATTCCTATGCAGAAGAACGGAGAAGAAACTTCATGGTTAGTCTTTTTAAAATAGTTTTAACAATATGTGAGAGAACAATATTGTCGCAGATGCAGTACAAAGAGTCATTAGCACAGCAGCAGGCGCGGTTCCAGGCGGAACTGGCCGCTCTCAACGATCAACTGCAAGAGGGAGACGCGCTACGCAATGTTCTTAATAGAGAGGTAACTATTGTGTCATAATTATTTGTCTGAACAAGTTATAATAATCATATGTAATACGCATATACCCCTACAGGGAAAAAATTGATGATAGTGTTGATAAAACGGATGATGTATAAAGTTGCAAATTGCTTCAGTTTTTTTGTTTGAGTTTTCAGTCTCCATTTCTTTTCTCTCTACTTTTATCTGTCTCTTTCCTTTTTGAAAATTCCCCCAAAATTTACGCCAAAACAGTTCTTATCGATATGGACAACATAACTATAAAGTCAAAAGCATTTATTGAAAGTAGGCTAATTAGATTAGCACTTTTTCACGTCAAATTTTACAAAGGACAGCACCCCCAAAAGCGCCTATTCACCACTTCCTAGTGTTATGGTTGTACATGTACAACACATCTACAATACATCTACAATGTACATTATAGATGTTGTTGGTAGTAATTCAATCAAACACCTACCTTCTTGATTGAACGGCTATTTCAACTTGCCTGCAACATATATAAAAATAATGTACTCATGAATAAAATCAAATTAATTATTTATTCCAGCTACAAACATCAAAAGAGAAGCTCGAAAGCCGTCGCATAGAGCAGATGTCTGACAGCGAAGACAGACAGATGCTGCTCAGCGAGAACCGCAAGCTGGCCAAGGATCTGGACGCTGTGAATAGCAAAGTTATTGCCTTGTCTTAACCTTAGCTTAGCTCCCAGTTAACTTTACCTGCCCTATTGTGTCTGTAGAATTTATTGGTTTAACTGTGTCATGGTAGTTCTTAAAGTGCGTGTTTAAAGATCTACTTTATGCGTTCGATAGTTATTTCTAAGCGTAGCGGTTCAAAACTTTACTAATCACACCTTTAAAAGTACTACCGGAATTTGCGCAATCTTTTGCGCTAAATTGACAATTCTGTGTGGTTATTAATAAAACAAATTACTTTACCTAATTATAGCAGACAATTCTACAGACAAGCCAATTTGCATGTCCTCAACATAGATGTGCCATTAATCGGCATTTATTTTTACAAACATTTTGCATAAAAATCTAATTTTGCCGAATTGTCACGTCTAGACTGACAAAAACTCTTGAAGCAATAATAAAAAAGGGATATTTTTCGTAACAAAAATCTTTTGTCAGTTGGCAGAAAATGGCAGGAGATGGCAGGCAGAGAGGAGACAGATGGAGATAGAGTTAGAGGAATTGAGAGCTAAGAGAGAGACCATGCAGCACTGGGAGACACAGGTCAGTGATGTAAGTCCAACCCTTCACTACCTTGTTTGATATACACTAATTGTTTGTTTGTCCTGTCAGTTTGTGTGTGGAAATATCCTGTTTGATGTGTCCTGATGGTTTGTATGTTACCCCAACCAGGTTTGAAGTTTACCATCCTGTTGGTTTGGAAGTTATTTCAATGGTTTGTAGTTTACCCCAACTAGGTTTGTATGTTACCCTGATGGTTTCTATTTTACCCTGACGGTTTCTATGTTACCCAACCAGATTATATGACACCATGTCAGCTTGTAAGTTATCCTACCGTTTTGAATTTTTACTCTTACGTCAAAAGATTTTTTTTGCGAAAGAAACTGCACATATCCTATACTTTTACCTGTTTGTGCAAATAGGTCATGACGTAAAAAATACGTAAGTACGCTTACAATGTTCTGTTTGAAAAGAATACATTTATATAAAACTTGTTTTTTCTTGTTATCCTACAGATAGCAGACATCATCCGATGGGTGGCCGATGAAAAGGAGGCTCGGGGATACCTGCAGGCTCTCGCTACGAAGATGACTGAGGAGTTGGAGTACCTTAAACATGGTGAGTTTATTGTGGTGGAAATTATTTTCAAAGATAATATTATAGGTTTATGGTATGTAGGTATTTTGTGACGTATGTTGTCGGCTTGGTTTTGGTTTTAGATTTTTATGACCGAGAATTTAGTTAGTTAGTTAGGTAGTTAATTAGTTAATTGCAAAATTGTATACTAGTAGCGCCATCTATTAGAAATAATGTGCAACTTAAGTAACTCATACTTGACCATTCCTATTGTACTTTTTTCATAGATAATGGTACGGAACCCTTCGTGCGCGAGTCCAACTCGCACTTGGCCGGTTTTTTTTGTTTGTTAAGCTTTTCCATTTTGTTGTATTTGCATTTTTTTGCCTTGTCCTCTAGCAAGCGCATCCCGTTCGTCCCTCGTGGTGGCATCCTCCCCGCCGTCAGGTCCGGGCGGCCCCGCGGCTCCGGACGGTCGCGCTGGTGGCTGGCGGAACAGACGCTCGCAGAAGCTGGACAAGATGGAGATCCTGACGCTGCAGTCGTCGCTGCACTCCGAGATACAGGCCAAGCAGGCGGTGGGCGAGGAGCTCAGCCGCACCAGGGCAGAGCTGCTGGCTAGTCAGAGGTATGTGCTTCTATCAAATACACCAACTTTATCACACAAACTTGTTTCTTTTAGGAATTACTTCTAAGTACTGGGTGCATATAAGAATGTTCAAGTACTGAGATCAGCCATGACTTATGTAAATGTTTATAAACACGACGCAGAAGAGTTTCTTAGTATGGGGTAACATAATATTATGAAATATAGTAGGCATTGTTGATCTATATTCGTGCTAGGCATGCTGAGAAATAATAATTTACTAGTCCCAGTATTAAATAGTTTTGGCAGTGGGCTCTCTGAAGTAGAATTTTCAAAAAATAATAGTTTTGATGAAGAGGAAAACTAATTAAAAGTTACTAAAAAAATGCATACTTGATCTTTGAAAGGATTATTCTGATTTTCTTCAATAGTTACGTTCCACCTTGGTGTCGAGAATCTCCCAAGTAAGCTCTTCTACTATTTTGCCCAATCTTCTATTTAACAGCAACTAAGTTTTGAAGCGTAAGTGCTATATTAATAAAAAGATAAAAAAATCTTGGGCATGATTTATTGACATATTTTGAGTGCTATTTTTTGAGGCATGATACAATTTCCGTTATCATTTATGACAAAACAGCAATTTTTTATAGCTGTCAAAATTTATGACATTTGACAGTAATGAGTAATGGTTGAACAAATAAACGAGATATTTTGAATAATCGATAGTTATTCATTTTGTGATTGAATGTAACTGCATTTTTTCATGGCAGGATTTTTTTTTTGTATACATAATAGTTGGTTATCAGAACTCACGGTACTAGGCCTAAATTATGTAGTTACATAAGTACAGTTTGACATGTTCTGTAGTAATTAGGTAAGGTATTAAAGAGTTCTTCATTTTTCCCTTTGATTTTGTAAACTTCATCAAATCATATATTTTTTTGTTAGAAGAGTTTTTTGTTAGAGTGGGGTTTTGTCAGTTTTTGGTCTTTTAGATTTTGCGTGTGTTTGAAATTGGATTTGAAATATCATCAGTCACAAAGTCATTGTTGTTAGAATTTTAATAGTTCAACTACATCTAAGAGCAGTCAATGAACCTATTCTAATTGGTCCATACTACCTTCACCTAGTTTTACAAGATATCAGGCCTACTTTTGTTGCAATTTGCGTTAATTAGAGGTTAATTTACGACTCCCATAGTTTGAGGGTGATCAGTGTATTTTTTATTGGACTTTTATGAAGTTGTGCCGTGTAAAGGGTTATTTTCTTTTCAACTGGTAGAATAATGAATACAGGTCAGTTGTATTGTCAACATACAAATATATCTTTTACTTTATACGTAAAAACGAATCATTTTCGAATTCAGTTATTTACATTTGTTGAAAGAGTTTATTTTTGTTATAAAATTTAATCGATACTGTTACGTTTATATACTCGTACTTTATCGTCTAGTTCACACTGTAAGCCAAATAAGGTTCACAGAATTATAACCTTTATTTCCATACAAATAAGCGTCACAATCCCACAGAGAGCTACTGGAGACTAGACAGCGGTTGGACACGTTAGCGCACGACATGAAACGCAAGGAGCNTTGTGCAAATAGGTCATGACGTAAAAAATACGTAAGTACGCTTACAATGTTCTGTTTGAAAAGAATACATTTATATAAAACTTGTTTTTTCTTGTTATCCTACAGATAGCAGACATCATCCGATGGGTGGCCGATGAAAAGGAGGCTCGGGGATACCTGCAGGCTCTCGCTACGAAGATGACTGAGGAGTTGGAGTACCTTAAACATGGTGAGTTTATTGTGGTGGAAATTATTTTCAAAGATAATATTATAGGTTTATGGTATGTAGGTATTTTGTGACGTATGTTGTCGGCTTGGTTTTGGTTTTAGATTTTTATGACCGAGAATTTAGTTAGTTAGTTAGGTAGTTAATTAGTTAATTGCAAAATTGTATACTAGTAGCGCCATCTATTAGAAATAATGTGCAACTTAAGTAACTCATACTTGACCATTCCTATTGTACTTTTTTCATAGATAATGGTACGGAACCCTTCGTGCGCGAGTCCAACTCGCACTTGGCCGGTTTTTTTTGTTTGTTAAGCTTTTCCATTTTGTTGTATTTGCATTTTTTTGCCTTGTCCTCTAGCAAGCGCATCCCGTTCGTCCCTCGTGGTGGCATCCTCCCCGCCGTCAGGTCCGGGCGGCCCCGCGGCTCCGGACGGTCGCGCTGGTGGCTGGCGGAACAGACGCTCGCAGAAGCTGGACAAGATGGAGATCCTGACGCTGCAGTCGTCGCTGCACTCCGAGATACAGGCCAAGCAGGCGGTGGGCGAGGAGCTCAGCCGCACCAGGGCAGAGCTGCTGGCTAGTCAGAGGTATGTGCTTCTATCAAATACACCAACTTTATCACACAAACTTGTTTCTTTTAGGAATTACTTCTAAGTACTGGGTGCATATAAGAATGTTCAAGTACTGAGATCAGCCATGACTTATGTAAATGTTTATAAACACGACGCAGAAGAGTTTCTTAGTATGGGGTAACATAATATTATGAAATATAGTAGGCATTGTTGATCTATATTCGTGCTAGGCATGCTGAGAAATAATAATTTACTAGTCCCAGTATTAAATAGTTTTGGCAGTGGGCTCTCTGAAGTAGAATTTTCAAAAAATAATAGTTTTGATGAAGAGGAAAACTAATTAAAAGTTACTAAAAAAATGCATACTTGATCTTTGAAAGGATTATTCTGATTTTCTTCAATAGTTACGTTCCACCTTGGTGTCGAGAATCTCCCAAGTAAGCTCTTCTACTATTTTGCCCAATCTTCTATTTAACAGCAACTAAGTTTTGAAGCGTAAGTGCTATATTAATAAAAAGATAAAAAAATCTTGGGCATGATTTATTGACATATTTTGAGTGCTATTTTTTGAGGCATGATACAATTTCCGTTATCATTTATGACAAAACAGCAATTTTTTATAGCTGTCAAAATTTATGACATTTGACAGTAATGAGTAATGGTTGAACAAATAAACGAGATATTTTGAATAATCGATAGTTATTCATTTTGTGATTGAATGTAACTGCATTTTTTCATGGCAGGATTTTTTTTTTGTATACATAATAGTTGGTTATCAGAACTCACGGTACTAGGCCTAAATTATGTAGTTACATAAGTACAGTTTGACATGTTCTGTAGTAATTAGGTAAGGTATTAAAGAGTTCTTCATTTTTCCCTTTGATTTTGTAAACTTCATCAAATCATATATTTTTTTGTTAGAAGAGTTTTTTGTTAGAGTGGGGTTTTGTCAGTTTTTGGTCTTTTAGATTTTGCGTGTGTTTGAAATTGGATTTGAAATATCATCAGTCACAAAGTCATTGTTGTTAGAATTTTAATAGTTCAACTACATCTAAGAGCAGTCAATGAACCTATTCTAATTGGTCCATACTACCTTCACCTAGTTTTACAAGATATCAGGCCTACTTTTGTTGCAATTTGCGTTAATTAGAGGTTAATTTACGACTCCCATAGTTTGAGGGTGATCAGTGTATTTTTTATTGGACTTTTATGAAGTTGTGCCGTGTAAAGGGTTATTTTCTTTTCAACTGGTAGAATAATGAATACAGGTCAGTTGTATTGTCAACATACAAATATATCTTTTACTTTATACGTAAAAACGAATCATTTTCGAATTCAGTTATTTACATTTGTTGAAAGAGTTTATTTTTGTTATAAAATTTAATCGATACTGTTACGTTTATATACTCGTACTTTATCGTCTAGTTCACACTGTAAGCCAAATAAGGTTCACAGAATTATAACCTTTATTTCCATACAAATAAGCGTCACAATCCCACAGAGAGCTACTGGAGACTAGACAGCGGTTGGACACGTTAGCGCACGACATGAAACGCAAGGAGCAACACATTCGTGACATGCAAGCGCGACTCGACGCGCCCCACCAGCCCGGCAACTCCTGTGAGTATAACATGTGTGTTTGTTTGTCTGTCTGTCTGTTTGTAGCCCGGACGGGGTAAGCAAATGTCTAGGTAAAATATAGGGAAAACTTTTGGGTATTGTTATAGATGTGATTTTATCGACTACCCGGGTCAAATTTTACTCTAAAAAAGTAATTTAGAGTAAAATTGGGATTAGATGTGAAAGCTAAACATAAGTCGGTAGAATTGTGCTAAAACGGATATGGGAGAGATAGGGAGAACTTGTGGGGTCGAGTTTTAGATGTCGATAAATGTATCAATAATTGAGAGTGATTTTATCGACTGTATGGGGGTAAGATGTTTCTGTTAGAATAGTCTTTTAGTGTGAAATTGGGGTTAGATATGATAAATAAACATGAATGGTAGAATTTGTTCAGTATGTGGCATAGTATACGCAATTTAATGCTATCAAATTGCTATAGTTGCGGTGTCTAAAAAATACCATGGCTTTAGAAAAATATATGCTTACCTCGAATGGGATCAATTGGGGTTTTATTAATTGGGAATTTTAATTAAATTTTATATGAAATGGAGTTGAAAAGAGTATGCTATGTATTTAACAAGAACATGCTTCTGGGTCGCTTAATTTTACACGTAACTGTAAAGTACAGTCAGTACGAAAAGTATGTTATCATTTATGTGGGTAAAAACACGCTTCGAACTTGGAATGCACATTTATTTGGTGTCGTATATTATGCATGAAAATGGCGTACAAACAAAATTGGCTCTTCTCAACTCCTTGATAATGCTATAAAAGTGAGAAGTATCTAAAAATAAAAACATTTTTTTTAAATATATTTTGCTGTGTGTAATCTTCTTATTTTTATAGTGCAATAAAGATACTCCAGCACCACGTATCTTATGGTTTTTAAATACATTTACAGCACAAATCTTCTATATATAAATAAATATGTTTATTTAGTGCACCATTTCTTTTTGTTTTCGTTACATGTTACCGCACATTCCTACCCAATACACATATGAAACTTACCGTGACTTCACTTATCACGACGAACGCACTTTTATCGTCAATGGAATCTTGGCTCCCACCACAAAGTCCAACGTCGTCCGCGACGAAAAAAACGGAAATAAACGAAAATATTAAAAAAACGCACATCACTATTTTTTTCCAAAAAAAAATGTGAATATGGACTCTATTGTGTTTGAAATTGGAACTGTGATTTGTTATTCCAAAAAAAAAATGTTAACGAAATTTTAAATTCGGAATTTTCTGATAACGAACATGTATTATCTGTGGCATTTAATGTTTTTTTTTTATTTAAATATTATTGCGTCTAACGCTATATTTCTTTTTTGTTTTTAAACTTATGTATTTGTGTTTTTATTCGTGTATTTTATTGTGCTGTTGGTATTTTTGTGATGACAGTTCGTATCTGGTTGAGGAGCAACATACCACTATTTCTAGGCGTGACGTCATGCTTATGGGGTGTTGCCATACTTGTGTATCACCATATATACGACTGATACATGTTGATTGAATTCTATAGTCAAGGCTTATGTAGGGATAAAGTTTTATGCAGCTATTTATTTTAAGCTTTACATTGTCCTTTTTTGTACGATAGTGTTACAAAAATACTCTGGATAATCTCGACAACTATTTATTTTAAATTATTATACAAAATAAAGGTAGATAAAAACAAGTCGTATTTATAACATAATAGGTGCTTTCACTTTTTATATATTTTTTTTTTATTAAAAGGCAGCGTAAAAAAAAGTTTTTTTTTTAAGTAGCAAAAAAGGTAACGTGATTTCTTGGCTATAGATTTCAATTCTAATTGTACTTAATACATTTTTTGGGTGAAATATAAATGGTTTATGTAAATACCAAAATAATCGAGTAGATATTATTTGGAAAAATGACAAAATTAGTGCTCAAAATTTTTACAGTAATTTTTACAAACTTATTTTTCTATCTACTGAAATATTTAAAAACTACGCCAATGCTCTAATTTAATCTGTAAGCTCACCAAAGTATATTTATTTCTAGTCTTCAGAAATTAGTCTAGTCGAAAAACGATGATTGCCAAAGATTTTTTAAGCGATAGTGTTGTGCTTCGACCGATCGAACTAGTCATTATAATCGATACGGTTTTACGGTTTTTAGTACCTATATTGTATGTGCGTGAATACTATAATGATTTAATCTGTATTATAGTACGTTAGACAGAGATGTCTGGATTTTTTTAAAAGCTTTTGCGGAAATAATGCTTGTTTTATAGTATTTTATATTATGTACTGAAGTACGATATACGGCATCATATTCAATGATAATTATTTTTAGGAGGAAAGTGAAAATGTTATGAATTTCATTATTGAATCTGATTATGTATTTTTACTCGACTACCAAGAAGGGTTATGTTTTTATAGATCATGTCTTTTAATACTTTAATATGTGATACATTGATCTGAAATCGTTAATAAATATCATATCAATATATTCAACGCACACGAAATGTTTCGATTACGTTTTTATATCGATAAGCGATTGATTAACAGAGATATTGACAGCACAATTAAGTTTTTTTTTTATTATTATTTATTTCTTAGTTTTAGTTTTTTTTTCTATTAGATCAGTTGTAGAATCTCAACCAGTGTTTTTTTTTATCTTAATTATGTTAAGTTTTAAGACCGTATAAAATACTAAAACGTGATGAAATTATATTTATAAAACATGTTTTATAAGTTGGCAGCTAATATTTATAAATATATGGTCTTAAAACTAAGCGAGCGAATCTTGACTTATTATTTTCGCGTTTCTTTTTTTATGTTATTAATTTTTAAGTTAATTGTCAGCACATTTAATCTGCATTTAACGTTTTATGTTTACTGTTAGGTTTATTTTATATATTTCACTCAGTGCATAACTGTACATGTCCAAGTACATTGTTTTGTACATAAGTTATTAAAAATTCTGTTGTACTTATGTTTTTTGTTATTTATTTTTAACATTTTATTTTAATGGGTTTTTTTTTAACGTCAGTACAAGGCTACATTTCAATACCATTAATATTTGGTACTGAAATTCTATGCTTTGTTTTAAGAGTACCTAGTATGATTTTTTGTCCAATTACATGTTTACTACCCGCATATGGTAAGCCATATACTAGGTGCTGAGCCAAATGAGCCTAGCAACATAACAGTCTAGGTTCACCTAATTTTTCTAACACACTTTATCGAAATTTCAAAATCACTTTCGGCCACACAAACATTCAAAATTGAACTCTATTTCAATACAATTAAAACACAAAGTTATGCGCAAGCAGCCAGGCAGGGATCGGCGAAATCTTCGACGTATTGGAGCGGCAAAGAAGAGAATGGTTCGTTTGTCTTAATATTAGCTAAACATCCTAATTAGAAGTAGACTCATCGTATGTGAACGTGTAGAGGTGGCCGGTTGCGAATCGAAACATCGGATTTTTTATATCGATAGTTGTTGATTAAATTGTGAACTCATGGAAATTATCTTTTTTATGAAAATTTAAGATGCGATTAAGAACTGATTAGTTTCGACTAATGCCAAATAAAACTTATTTTCGAAACTTATTCTTTGTATAATTTTCAAAGGTAACGATTTCACGACAAGATTTTTTATCATCGAAATTATCGATTGCGATGCTGATGAACCGATTAATCGAATTGACGGGAATATTGATATCGATGCTTTGATTCGCAATCGTCTACCACTAGATTGTGTGTTATTTTGTCCCTTTAACATTATCTGTTGTTATTAGAGATCGCTTTGCTGTGAATAACGTTATTTTTTTTCCAAAATGCTTCTTAAATCATCTTGTGGTGATTGGTTTCTAATTTAACAGTTTTCTAATATTTTTTCATAAAATATAAAATAGCTATTGTGATATTTTTGTATATTTTTATTTTTTTATATTTTAACTGTACAGTCAGCCAAAAATGTTTACGCAAAGCTATTTTTAATGTTTTTTTTTATTGTTTGTATTCTGAAATATAACGACAGATATTGTTATTTTTCTAAAGGTGTAAGTTTTTTAGTCTTTGTGCTGCGTACGTAGTTTTCTATCAATTAGTTTCATTTTGTCTATGCGGCGTCCATTGTAAATACGAGCAAGTGTAAAGGGAAAAATATTTTTTTTATCATTTACTAAATTGTGTCACTGTTTTGTGGGTCTTTTGACTTAAACTGTGCTTGGAATATTTTTGTTTTGGTAAGTTAAAAGATAAACTTTCGGTTTTTTTTTTCGAAAATCATTGAAACTATACTTTTGTTTTCAAAAATGGTTCATACGTTTTATGTGCTTATAATTATTAAACGTTTTATAGAAAAATTGGTTGATATTTTAGTAATATTTTGTTCGATGTATGCAAAAAAATGCGAGCGTGACTCCGAAACAGTGACGAACGTACGATTAACAGTTTTATCAAAATTTTGTAACAATATGAAACAATTCTTCTTTTTATTGCAAATCGCTTCGCTTTTGCTTGAGCTTGTTGCGGTGGCATGGATGTGACAAAAATCTTCGGCTCTAGTACTCAATTTTTACATCCATTGCTCTTTTACTACAGAAATACTTTATTTACAATAATAAAGTTGAAGTGATATGCTGCAATGTATATCGAAATTGATAAATTGTGTACTAAAGCTACATTTAAACCCTGGTTTTGTGAAGTCCATTCACCACATAATGCCCTAAAGCGATTGGTTTTTTCCTTTAACACTTGTTTGTATACGCACATAGGTATTTTCACTAATCTGTTTTTTTTTCTCAATTGTAAAAAACTACTTTTCTACCGTAGTTTTTTTTGTAAGCATCCTACGTCAGCACACGAGCCGACATTTTAAAATTTATATTTTTTTTATTTAATATAGTTATTAATATTAATTTTAGTTTTTAAAATTAAGTAACTCGAGTAAAGTTAGTCTATCATGTTATTATTAATAATTATTAATGTTGAGTATATTAAATATAAATCGGATATTATTATAGATGTATTTTGGAGCCTGCAGTGATTCAACTTTTTTTTACGTTTCTAAAGTATTTTACTATCTTGGTGTCACTTTTTTAGAAATTATAATTCTATATTACGTTCGGGAGCTTTTTTATATAAGTAATGTTATGTACTATTTATATTCATTTATTTTTTACTAGCTGCGGAACCCGATATTTTATTTAAAACTAGCTTTCCGCCCGCGGCTTCGCTCGCGTGGAATTCGGTTTAAACGACACACAGCGCCATCTACAATCCATCCATCAAGCAAACAATATTTTTGTTTTCCCTCGGGAATATCTATTTTTTTCGGGATAAAAAGTACCCTATTATTTAATCCGGACTTCTAACTTTACGTCTGCAAAATTTCAAAGCAATCGGTTCAGTAGTTACGGCGTGAAAGCGGAACAAACAAACAAACAAACAAACTCACTTTCCGATTTATAATATTAGTAAGGATTTATAAAATGAAATGTTCTCGTGTGCTGAAAGGTTTACTTTGTACAGAGTCAAATGTATTCGTCCTATGTGCATGTCATAGTCCCGGTCTTGTGCTGACTAAATGTGTTTAAGTACAGTCGAGAACAAACATACAAATGTACAATTATCATTTATTAAAAAAATAATTTAAAATTATACTTTTTATAAAAAAAAATGTTCAAGAAAATTGTACAACTACTTTTGCAGTCGACTGTACACGAAAAAAATTCTAATAATTGTAACGTTTTTAAATTAATGTTTTGTGAACGTGGTTTGGGTTGGGAGTGGTTTATGTGTTATTTATATATATCTCATATTTTTCATATTCCCCGTTTTTATCATAGTGTTTCTTTATATTTTTAGTTTTTATTAATTTTTCTAGTGTCTCGTTCTCTTGTATTAAAAAGGAAAAATAAAGCAATATGTATAATAATATGTATAAAACATTCTTTACTATTTTCACATGTTTCAGATAAGGTTCTAAATAGCTATCTGACAGATAGTACCATAAAAATGTTTTTAATTTAATTTTCTTTTTTATGGCATGATCTGTCAGATAGCTATCTAGAACTCCATGTGAAACCTGTGAAACTGTCTGTAAATAACCTATATCAAAGTAAAGTATTATAGAACGAAACACTAGAACCAAAAATAAAATCAATTTTCTACCACAAAACTGACATTTGCCTTTAATTTTCAGTCTTGGACCGGCCGCCATCTCAAATGAGCTATCTAGACCAATTTCTGAAGGAAGCACCCACGGAGCGACACTACGACAATGTGGCTACTATCAATGAGCAGAAGGTAGGTTTTACAATGGCAAATATGCGTGTAGTGTCGGTGGAAGACGTTAGACAGAGTTGTGTGTACATACATGTTATGTAGGCAGTGAGATATCAGTAATTTTTATTTTTTGGGATTTATTGATTTTCTAACTGATTTAAATATTCCTTAAAAAAGATCACAGACACTTCGAAATTATTCAAAATAAATGTATTTTAACAACTTTTTTTTTAAATCTTGTCATCTTCCGTGTTTCGTTACGGGTAGCCAGAAGCTAAAAAGTCTGGCAATCGGCCTTACTAAGGGGTATCACGTGGCCCGGATAACTGGGTTGAGGAGGTCACATAGGCATGTAAAACACTGGTACTCAGCTGCATTCGGTTAGAATGGAAGCTGACCCCAACACAGTTGGGAAAAGGCTAGGCAGAATGATGTCAGCCACTTGTAGCTTACTCAATAATCTATTGTTAATGTGACTTTGGACAAGCAAATCTACTTTGTGAGAACTGCACAGACAACAGCCAATCAAGTTACCACAATCTGTCAAATTTCTGCAATAGATTTTCAACCTTATCACAATAGCGGAAGGTTAATATTCGATTGGTAAAATTTGACAGATTCGTATACGTTGTACCTTCTGTTGTCTGTACAAGACGTAAATAATTAAAATACGGTGTATATGTCTCTGTCTTTCGTCTTTTGTACAGAATAAGTTTTATTTAACAATGCTTTTGTCATTCGTTCATTTTTACATCATTTTTAGAACGTGGTCCAGCATCTATATGTCAATAAAAAATGAATATAAGTTTGTGTATGTTAATATAAGTTTAAATAACATATGACAAGTAAATTGTATAATGCTAATAACACTATTACAATACAGACGACAGCAGGTCAACGTAAACGAAACTGCCAAATTTTACCGATTGAAACTTAAACTACCTCCATTGTAATAAGATTGAAAATGATTGCAGAAATTTGACAGATTGTGGTAACTTGCTGTCGTCTGTATATATATAAAAAAATCGAATGAAAATATTATGATTTGAATTAAAAAATTTAATTAAGTTCTTGAACATAAAAAAATGATATTTTCATTGCTGTTGGACTGCGTTTTAAAGCTTATGTGACTAATTTTGTCGTCAAGGTGAAAGTGTAATTTCAGTCACTGAACTGTATTTTATCAGACGTCACGTGTTTTAGACCACGACAGCCAGTTTCACAGATTCCAGATAAAGTTAACTGTCAGATAACTATCTAGAACAGTGGTTCTTAACCGGTGGTCCGCGGACCACTAGTGGTCCTTGGAAGCATCACAAGTGGTCCGCGAGCCATGCCAATATAAATAAGTTACAAGAGTCAGCACAACTTTACCCGAGCGCGTCAACGCCCGACTGTGACTCAAGGTGGTTGCAGTAATTTTACCAACCAGACCCATAAACCAACTGGGTGGTCCGCGGCATGACGAAAATTTTGACAAATGATCCCTCAGGACAAAAAGGTTAAGAACCACTGATCTAGAACTATCTGGATCTTGTGAAACTAGTCGCCAATGTCCTATTAATTATAATTTTATGAATGTGTCTATATAAAAATATTTTCTATGATAAAGTACAGTCAGCCACATAAATTCATGCAGCTTTTTATTTTTCGTTAGCCATTTTGTTTTTTTTGCTTATCTGTTACTCGTACAGATGTCGCCGCAGTACCGTTACAGAAACCAGCATTGTTGCAATGCAAAGGTATTTTATATTTGTTTTTTATTTATTATTTTTTGCTTGTTTTTTATTAGTCGTAATTTTATGTTAACTTTTGTATAAAACTTTATTTACACTTTTTTTGTTTATGAAAGAAAATATTGCTTAGGAATTATTTGAATATCAGCTTAAGCTTTATTGTATAACTAATTCACAAAATATAACATCATCACGAAAGTAATAATTATCAGATAAAAGGAACAGTTTTTTTTTTAGTATACAGTAACAGAAAATGAGACACCCATTGTTACTATTAATTTAGTTTGAATACATAATATGCAAATGCTTTACACCACTAACCTATCATTCATCATTTTCAAACAAAAAAAAAAATGTACACACTGTCAATTTTACATGTATTTGTGGCCAAGAACATCAGTTTATTTGTTTAATTAACCATACTTTGTCTTAAAAAAATTATGAAAAATTTCAGCTTGAGTTTTACATAAATTATTATTGATTACTTTTCGTGTCTTTTTATTCATTACTCCTGCTTATCCAACATTCTTTTAACATGTCATACCTACGTACAGTTAATGTACGGGTCCCAGCAATCGGCGGCGCTAAGCGGCTCCGTGGAACTACAAGATGAGATGGAGCCCCGGGCTTCGTCGCCCGCTTCCAGCAAGAGCTCGCCCAGTGAAATGTCTACTGTTAGCATAGTATGTATCGTTTTATTTGTAAATTGATTGATTATTTTTCAATTAAATGTATTTTTTGTGTGGTAACAGGTATACATAATGTATTTCTTGTGGTGAATTTATTGGCATGCATACCGATCTTTTGTGTGTAATAAATGTTTGACATTTGCCAGGCGTTCTGTAAATATATTACTATGTTGCTCTTTGTTAAATTGAACGAATAAGTCATTTGCTTCATCATAAAAGAAAAAGTTAGCCAGAAAAGCTTCTTTTACAATTCTAAAAGATTCAGGCGTCACCGTGTTTCAAGGAGCTCAGATCCTAGGGCCCAAACCTGCTTCAAATAGATCTTTCTACACCAAGTTTTTCAACACATCCTATAATCCACCAGGACCCATCACTTGGACCCTCGGTGCCAGGCAAGCAGAAGGTGCACCAGTTCCTAGTGAGGACCTTCAGCAGCCCCACCAAGTGTAACCACTGTACGTCGCTTATGGTGAGTATGGGTTTAACTACGTTTTACAATTTTGTTGATAGGAGATGTTAAATGTTCGTAGTATTGAAATTGACTCGTAAGTTGTCAAATTCAACCCAATTTTTATTAGCTTTGTTTCTTTGTTAGTCTCATGAATTTTACGTAAATGTGTCTTATCATTTGCCGCGTGTGCTTAAATGTTGATAAAAATTTAGTAGACTGCGTCAGGCGATCTAGGGCGAACAGCGCACGGTGAAGTCAATTTGTGTACTTGATTTGCCGCACTAACCGCAAAAACCAATAACCGTCCCGAATGCGCGCGCGCGCGAACCACTGAATCTCCTTTGATGTGGTATAACGGTCTCAAAATATGACAGTAATCGCCCCGTGACACGTCCGAGCGCGGCAATGTTCGAGCCGGCGCGCGGGGCGACTCCGTCTCCACCGTGCGCGTTGGTGCGCGACTCATTGGTCGAGGGTTAGGCATGCAATTTGTACGCATTTTTAGTGTTACGCAATTGTGTCCGAGGCAAGCGATTGATGCCTGGCTAAGAACAATGAAGCTGTAGATTGTGTTGTAGGATGAAATGGAGTGATTATCAATTGTGTTTCTTCTAGGTTGCAATTCGAAATGTGTTTATTTCGTTCATAGATCGGTCTAACCCGACAAGGCGTGGTATGCGAGACGTGCGGGCTGGCAGTACACACGTGGTGCTGCGGCCGCGTGGCACCGCGCTGCCCGCTGCCGCCCGAGCGCTCGCGCCGCCCGCTCGGCATCGACCCCGCGCGCGGACAGGGCACCGCCTACGAGGGATACGTTAAGGTCAGTGTGCTCACACAGGTACACACGTGGTGCTGCGGCCGCGTGGCACCGCGCTGCCCGCTGCCGCCCGAGCGCTCGCGCCGCCCGCTCGGCATCGACCCCGCGCGCGGACAGGGCACCGCCTACGAGGGATACGTTAAGGTCAGTGTGCTCACACAGGTACACACGTGGTGCTGCGGCCGCGTGGCACCGCGCTGCCCGCTGCCGCCCGAGCACTCGCGCCGCCCGTACCTAAACCTGCAGCTTAAAAGATGAAAAATAAGCTCTTATCTGACTCTCAATATTATCTTTTCTTGCAAGCAAACGAACAGAGGCTTGACTATGAGCTTAGCCTGTCCGATTTAAGCTCTGCAGCAAGTTATAGTCTCATCACTTGTAAAAATCCCAACACCGCGTGATTTCACTTTCCCGCGTACGGTTTGTCAGCGCTCGGCAAAAATCGGATAACACGTACACTAACACTACTATTCTTGCGAATACTTGCGGCGTGTTCGTACCCGTAACGGCACGTCCGCTCCGCCTGGCTCCGCCCCACAATCGCTCACAATCCACTGGTGTGTCAAAGCCCTAAGACTTAAATTTTCCTCTGTAGACCCCTCTTAAGCTGTGTCCCAGCTTACGCATCAGTCATTTTTTCTAGTAAACTTATTTGATTATAATTATGGTTATTGTTGTGTACAGGTCCCGAAACCCGGTGGCGTGAAGAAAGGCTGGATGAGACAGTTCGTGGTCGTGTGTGACTTCAAACTGTTCCTCTACGACATATCACAAGACCGGTGAGTACTACTGGCAAACAGCTTCAAGCGAAAGATAGAGTTCTTGTGAAATAATCCTGCTTCTTTCAAGTTGGCCATTTGACTTCTCGCTCATGTGCAGTAGTGTTTCGTTCGTACATTTTGAATATCATGAAATTATTTGTGTTTTAGCCACCCACTTCTAACGAGCAAACACGTCAATTGAAGTTCTGTATGTACGATTTTTTGGGAGTCGCGGCCACGCTGTCTTTTTTACGTAGTGACAAAGCTTTTGAAAATACTTTATTTGTTTTTGAAATTATACAGTTTCGAAGCAAAAGACGTTTTTTTACTAAAATAAAATTCGTGGTTACTGAGTTAAGTTCGTATTTCGCCCAAATCAAGCTTGTCATCATAATTTGGATACTGACAGTTTTATTTATTTTCTCCGTTTGTTGTAGGAACGCGTTACCTTCAGTATGTGTCAGTCAAGTGCTGGACATGCGCGACCCCGAGTTCAGCGTGACGTCGGTCAAGGACTCTGACGTCATACACGCCAACAAGAGAGACATACCGTGTATATTTAGGGTGAGACATTTCAATACATTAAACATGCCTGTTAAAAAAATCTGCGTTTAAAAACATATTTCCCAAAAAGCTTGAATTGTCTTAAAATAAATTAAATTGAATATCTTTCTTGAAAATACTTCTCAAACTTCTCAGAAAAAAAAGTTTTCCCTTTCTTTGTTTTACAAAGGGTAAAAAATACCTTTATCTAGAACTAGCTTCCGCCAACGTTTTCATCCGAGTCCCATGGGAACTACTCCGCGCACCTTAATAATGAGTAGCCTATAGCCTTCCTCGATAAATGGGATATCTAACACTGAAAGAATTTTTCAAATCGGACCAGTAGTTCCTGAGATTAGCGCGTTCAAACAAACAAACTCTTCGGCTTTATAATTTTAGTATAGATTTTGATTACTTTTTATTACATGATCTATCAGTTGACTATTAAATTTTTTTCTGGTGGCCATAACAAAAGATTTTCTTTGTCTACCAGATATCAACATCACAACTAGAAGGCGGCAAGCGTTCCCACACGCTGATGCTGGCGGAGTCCGAGTCTGAGAAGACCAAGTGGGTGGTCGCGCTCAGCGAGCTGCACAGGATACTCAAGCGCAACAACTTGCCGGACAAGTGTGTAAGTTGAACTTGGTTTTACTGTGGGTTTCTGTAAACTGTCTGTAGTTTTGCGATTAGAGATCGAATTTTAACATAATTCAAAAAAGACATTGGGTGGGGGGGTTTACAGACCTGGGAGTGGGGGGTGTCATAGTGCCGCCTGAGAGAGTGGTGGGGACTGTTATAGGGCCGGCTCAGGGTATGAGGGTGTCACAGGATAGATTGAGGAAGTAGTGGGTGGTGTCACAGCCGAGGGTGTAGGAGTGTCATAGGGCGGCCGAGGGTGTAGGGGTGTCATAGGGTGGCCGAGGGTGTAGGGGTGTCATAGAGCGGCCTAAGGTTGTAGGGGTGTCATAGGACAGCCTAATGTAGGAGTGTCATAGGGCTTCCAAGGGTGTAGGGGTGTCATAGAGCGGCCTAAGGTTGTAGGCGTGTCATAGGGCGGCCTATGGTTGTAGGGGTGTCATAGGGCGGCCGAGGGTGTAGGGGTGTCATAGGGCAGCCTAAGGGTGTAGGGGTGTCATAGGGTGGCAGAGGATGTAGGGCTGTCATAGGGCAGCCTAAGGGTGTAGTGGTGTCAGGGCGGCCTAAGGGTCATAGGGCGGACGAGGGTATAGGGGTGTCAGGGCGGCCTAAGGGTCATAGGGCGGACGAGGGTATAGGGGTGTCATAGGGCGGCCGAGGGTGTAGGGGTGTCATAGGGCAGCCTAAGGGTGTAGGCGTGTCATAGGGCGGCAGAGGATGTAGGAGTGTCATAGGGCAGCTTAAGGGTGTAGTGGTATTAGGGCGGCCTAAGGGTGTAGGGGTGCCATAGGGCGGCCGAGGGTGTAGGGTGTCATAGGGCGACCGAGGGTGTAGGGGTGTCATAGGGCGGCCTAAGGGTGTAGGGGTATCGCAGGAGGCATGAAATTGCTGCAGTTGCTACAGAGGTGTACTGCAGCGCTGCGCCGATCGTGTTTCCGATACTACGTGGAATATATGCCGCGTCCTTGTGGCCTTCCCTTTACTTTATGAACAGACGGCAACTAACACGGAATAGGCTGAATGAGTGACATGATATAGGTATATATTTCTTCTTAGGTATACAGCGCATGCGTGGTCCTAGACTCGACGGCGGCCGCGACAGTCCGCAACGCCCTCTGCGCATGCGTACTGGAACGCTCGCGGATCTGCGTGGGCGGCGAGGCGGGGCTGGCACTGATAGACCTGGAGCGCGCCGAGGTGACGCCGCGCCGTGCGCATGCGCCGGTCTCCACCATCGCCTACGTGCCGCATGAGCAGCTGCTGGGTAAGTCTCTGTGGCAGGCACACGCCTACTGGACGTACATCTGACGTACAGACGCCAGCACGTCAACCTACCTCAATTTGTCCAATTTCTTCAATAGATATCAACCTTATTACAATGGTGGAAGGTTAAAGTTCGCTTGGTAGGTAGGTTGACCTGTCGTCGCCTGTACATTACCGCTAGTTAGATCGACAGTACCTTCTAAATATTGCAAGTTACCGCGGCCCTGGAACACAAAGAACTTCAGAACATATCAGTTTGTAAGTGTCTGGCATTTCCTTTCTATCCACACACAAAAAGAGAAGGCATTATTTTATCTTCAACTTCCTAAAAAGGTAAATGCAATATTAATTTAATATGTATAAAATTTACAGAATTTGATAGTCGAACAAAATCGAATAGGTATCGTTCAAAGTAAATATCACATATTGTGAATATGTACAATAATATACATATTAATGATCGAATTCGATTTTGTTTATGTGTACGATAAAATATAGGTTGTCCCCACAAGATGAATCAACATAGAAGAAGCTACGATAGCGTCATGCGATTTCGGTGAATGCCAACGGATTTCATAGCTTCTAGCTATCTGAGGAAATCCTTTGATATTCACCGGTATTGCGCGATGTAACCCTGCGTGTCATCGTGCAACGACGACGAGGAAGAATACTGAATATTATAAGTGTGAAAATAACTCTGTCTGTCGCGCTTCTTCGACAAAACTACTGAACTGATTTAAATGTGACTGTGATCGGCTGTGTGTGGCTTTATAATCATTATTTTCTTATTCTCATACTCATTATTATGCAGCGTGACTTGGAAATCAAACTTTACCTAATACTTTTTGAAAATAAAACGTTATATTTATGTTTTTGGTCATTCTGCGGATTTTTCTGTAGATATCACACGTTACGTGTATAGTTCTCATCAAACTACTTTGAATTAATGACTTTATCTTATCAATATTTTTTCTTGCAGTGGTAATCGCAGGCCGCGGCCGGCACGTCCGCCTGGTCCCGATCCGGGCACTGGAGTGTGCTGAGGTTGAATGTGTGAAATTAGCGGAGAGTAAGGGCGCCCTCGCTCTGGCTGCCGGCCCCTTGTCTCACGCAGCTCACGGCTTCGCGGTCCTGTGTAAACGACAGGTATACTATATTTGAAATATAGTCAAATTTAAATGTTTTTATTTCAAATAGGTCTTTACAGGCTTGTATGGAACGTAAGGCTAGTTGCACGGTTCCAAAATGTTGGTCTCAAAATCATTTTTTTTTTTTTATTTCAAATTGGCCAATAAAAGCTTTTTCGAAACTTCAAGCTTGTTGTACGGTTCCCAGAAGTGGGTCTCATGGAGAAAAGCCAACAAGAAACTCCATGGACACTGTTGTTTTTGTGTATTTTCAGTGTTATTGTACAGACAACAGCAGGTCAACGTATACGAATCTGACCACTTTACCAACCAAACATTAACCTACCTCCATTGTGATAAGGTTGAAAATCGAGTGCAGAAATTTGACAGATTGTGGTAACTTGATGTGCTGTTGTCTGTACTTCATACTAGCAAGGTGAAAGGTGTTACTTGTTACAAATAGGTTATTTGTAAGATGACGGCAGATAGAATAGTATGTAAGAACATGCTGCAATGAGTTCAAATATTATTGGGATGAGGGCAGAAGTATGATGACTACATATTTTAGACAACACACGGGTCTTACTCGCGATGAAACTATAAAAGGTTTACGATACCTCTTTTTAACCGACTTCCCAAAAAGGAGGAGGTTCTCAATTCGACCGTATCTTTTTTTTTTTTTTTT
>NWSH02000571.1:7739988-7757360 GCA_002382865.2 Heliothis virescens
GACCTGCCCACCACTGTCGAGACTGCTGACGAACATCCACAGGTAACTACTATATGATATCCGTTTATATATCTCTAGAATATTTCTCGACAAACATTTTTTCGTCATGAATCAGAGTGACGTGATGACAACGCCATGCATTTCGGCGCCGCACCGCAAAGATTTCACCGTATTTACGGCTACATGAGCGTTGCGCTGCCGCAACGTTGCTATGACGCTAGTCCCCCGCCCGGCGGCGCCTTAATGCTAAACTACTGCACGGGTATTCTTCCCGCCTCATCTCGGAGGTTGCAAGTCCGTGCATACCGCAGATAAATCTATGCNCGCAAAGATTTCACCGTATTTACGGCTACATGAGCGTTGCGCTGCCGCAACGTTGCTATGACGCTAGTCCCCCGCCCGGCGGCGCCTTAATGCTAAACTACTGCACGGGTATTCTTCCCGCCTCATCTCGGAGGTTGCAAGTCCGTGCATACCGCAGATAAATCTATGCACAGACGACAACACATCAAGTTACCACAATCTGTCAAATTTCTGCACTCGATTTTCAACCTTATCACAATGGAAGTAGGTTAATGTTTGATTGGTAAAATTTGACAGATTCGTATACGTTGACCTGTTGTCGTCTGTACGACGAGGACATGTGCAAAAATCATTTGCTGGCATCAGCAGGTGGTAGGTGTATGGACCACTTTCGCGTACAAGTGTGACCAATTTTATATTTTGCGAGAATTGTAATTAATGTATGATTTTGTTTGTGCTCTCCAGATGTACAGCAGTCGAGAGAGCAGTAAACGGACGTCACCGCTGACGATATCGCACGGCACCGGGTCTTACAACGGTGTGTTTCTTTCTTGTTTTTTATTCATTTCTTGCGTGAAAAACAACAGCTTCACCCTACGAATATAAAATAGCCCGGAGGTTAACATATCCGGAATCCAAAATCCATGGATTGTGTGAAAGACAATGTGCTGGAAAGAATGTTACTTTTGTGGTAACGCCAGATAGAGATAGAGATATGTATTGAGTTATTTTATTTTTCTCTCTTTCCCAGGGTCATGGCGTCGTCGCGAAGCCCCCGGGTCGCCGCCGCCGTCCCCCCCAGCCAGACCCATGGACCGGTCGGTGGGCGGCGGGTCGCAGGGCAGCGGCTCCCTGCTGCTGGAGCGGTCCATCACCCCCCTCAGTCTGGGCAGCATGAGCTCGCTGCACGACGTGCTCAAGGTATTATACAGATATATTGTGTGACTGACAGACTGACAAGTGACCATGGATACTCAAAATCATAGGTAGCGAGAAATTACGTACGTTAAGTAGTAGTTAAGCATAGCGCTCAGTTGTTCAGCCCGTTCAGTTAATGGCCCCAGTGTTGCCACCTCAGTTTTAAAAATGGGGCTAGTTGAAAAAGCTAAAAAGGGCTAGTTCGGGCTAGATCAGTGTTTCCACCTCAGTTTTAGTAGTGGGGACAGTTGAAAAAGTTAAAAAGGGCTAGATCGGGCTAGATGGCACACAAATGACCCAGAAAAGACTTGCTGTAAAAAAAATGGTAAAATATACCTTTACTAAAGATTTCAATTATGTGTTTACTTTTTAGATAGAATAACAACATTTTTGAAAATTACACTAATTTACAAGAAAAGAATTACCCAATTTAATAGATTCTAAAGTGAAAAACAGAAACTTGACGCAAACTTCAGAAATTGGTGCTATATTTTTAAGAAAATAAAAAGGGCTAGATAGCCCTTTCCGGGCTTAATCAATAAACTATGAGTTCACCTACAGGAAAAAGTGCTAGATCCAGCCCCAAAAGGGCTAAGGTGGCAACACTGAATGGCCCGACGCCTTGTGGCACGACATATGGTGACCCGACACCTAGTGTCCCGACGATTGGCGTTCCGATGATTAGTTGCCCGACGCCTTGTGTCCCGACTCCTAATCGCTCGACACCTTGTGGCCCGACACGTAAACGTATGCCCCATAGTGGCCGACGCCTAGTGCGCAGACGCCTAGTGAACAAATCACTACACTTGCATATCTATAACTTAAAACGCTCATGTTATTCTTTACCATTATGTCGATATATCGTTGTATACTAACATGACAAAGTATGTCCCGGGCCAGGTGGGCACGGACATGGGCGACGGGCTGCACTCGGAAGACAGCAGCTGCGGCGCATCGCCGCCACATCCCATGGATCCCTGATGGTAAGCACAGTTTATATAAAATGCTAGCTTTTTCTCACAGTTTCCCCTGCTTCCCGAGGGAACTACTTTCCATACCCGACGACAAAAAATATCTGGTTCTTAGCTACCTACCCACAAATTTTCACCCAAATCGGTTCAGCCGTTCTTGAGTCGCGGATAGTGCAATTAAGATAATTTTAAAAACATAATAAAATTGAGTATCATGTAAAATCAATGCTCGATTGCTTGACGCTTGATATAAGATTTAAACATTAACAGTCTTAGGCTCATTACACATTGTACCGGCACTGCTCCAACCCGGCAAATAACGTGTCATTTAAAGGAGATACCTTAATCTGGGCCTGAAAACCATTTTGGCGTACACGAATGAGATATGTACCAAAATAATCATCAATTATCCGTTATTAATATAATTTGAATCTTATCTTTATTAGCAATGGCCAAATGTAGAAAATAATTCGATTTCTGTGCATAAATATTCTTACTAAATGTCAATGTCAAGTTTCCAACATGACAGATTCACGCACAAAATGACAAAGACAACAATATTGCAATAGGCGCTTTGTCTCTCTCTCTCTCACTTATAAAAATGCTTTCAAATAATTAAAAACAAATGACATGTCCATGACTTCACTCGCGAAATGACAAAGACAACAATATTGTAATAGGCGCTCTGTCTCTCTCTCTCTCACTTATAAAAATGCTTTCAAATAATTAAAAACAAATGACATGTCCATGACGTCACTCGCGAAATGACAAAGACAACAATATTGTAATAGGCGCTCTGTCTCTCTCTCTCTCACTTATAAAAATGCTTTCAAATAATTAAAAACAAATGACATGTCCATGACGTCACTCGCGAAATGACAAAGACAACAATATTGTAATAGGCGCTCTGTCTCTCTCTCTCTCACTTATAAAAATGCTTTCAAATAATTAAAAACAAATGACATGTCCATGACGTCACTCGCGAAATGACAAAGACAACAATATTGTAATAGGCGCTCTGTCTCTCTCTCTCTCACTTATAAAAATGCTTTCAAATAATTAAAAACAAATGACATGTCCATGACGTCACTCGCGAAATGACAAAGACAACAATATTGTAATAGGCGCTCTGTCTCTCTCTCTCTCACTTATAAAAATGCTTTCAAATAATTAAAAACAAATGACATGTCCATGACGTCACTCGCGAAATGACAAAGACAACAATATTGTAATAGGCGCTCTGTCTCTCTCTCTCTCACTTATAAAAATGCTTTCAAATAATTAAAAACAAATGACATGTCCATGACGTCACTCGCGAAATGACAAAGACAACAATATTGTAATAGGCGCTCTGTCTCTCTCTCTCTCACTTATAAAAATGCTTTCAAATAATTAAAAACAAATGACATGTCCATGACGTCACTCGCGAAATGACAAAGACAACAATATTGTAATAGGCGCTCTGTCTCTCTCTCTCTCACTTATAAAAATGCTTTCAAATAATTAAAAACAAATGACATGTCCATGACGTCACTCGCGAAATGACAAAGACAACAATATTGTAATAGGCGCTCTGTCTCTCTCTCTCTCACTTATAAAAATGCTTTCAAATAATTAAAAACAAATGACACGTCAATGACGTCAGGCACGAAATGACAAAGACAACAATATTCCACCACGCGCTCTGTCTCTCTCTTTCATAAAAATGCTTTCAAATGTTGTTAATGTATTTGTTATTGTACCAGGACAACATAATATGTTGTGCAATGCAATTGCAGTTATAATATGCAGTTGTGCACATACTAATAATCGAGTGTCGATGATACTGCTAACTATCTACAGGACACCATAAAATGTTTGAACTATATCCCTCAGGACGCGGGTGAAACCGCGAGGAACTGCTAGTATGAAAATAATTAATTCCAACTGGTTAAGTATCCATCCTATTTCTCTTCAGAATAACTGATACAACAAATATATTTTTATTTTACAAAATGTTATTGTATTATTCCTTGTAACGAAACCATAGCTCGCTTTTAAACGCGGCAACGCCATCTAGTTATACAAAAGACAACATGTACCGGGAACATTGAACACAAACTTAACCTCAAAAACAACTTTGTCTGATTTTAACAATTTGGCCATTGCTGAGAGACGTGATACTCAGGCTCCTGAAGCCTTCCTATATACTCTAACTTGTGACCAAATTCCAGCCCTGGACTTTCCAGGGCCCAATTGTGTATGGATTTTAAGTTTCTCCTTTGAACATTAAATCGTATGACGTATGATGTATTTCATAACGTCAAAACAATAAAGCCAACGGCGGACTGTCAGCGCGCGGTTTCCTATCTAACAACTCACGTTGTTATGGAATATATATAAGGTTCAAATTTAAATGACACGTTATTTGCCGGGTTGGAGCGGTGTCGGTACAATGTGCCATGACCCTTATGAGTAGAAATGGTGACGAAATCACGTGTAGTAAGTTTCAAGTCTTTCCTTTCTCAATGAAAGCTACTTCAGCACACTCATTCTGTATATTTTTATTCAGAAATCAACCGAACTCATCGTGGACGCAGGACATGTGTCGTTTCTACGCTTGCTTCTGTTGAGTAGTATAGTTTGCGAGGCCGCGCGAATACATGCCGTGTGTCGACCACACAGAGTTCACTCTGCACTACCACATGCTTTAAGTATTACATTAAAACGACTGCGCTTATGATCGATATCGGAATTTTTTAAATCGATACTTGAAAATATCGATATTTTGGTATAGACGACAGGACGTCACGTTAACACGGTCTGTCAAATTTCTGCAATAGATTTTCAACCTTATCACAATAGTGGAAGGTTAATGTTGGATTGGTAAAATTTGTCAGATTCGGGGTAGGTCGACCTGCTGTCGTCTGTACATCACTATCTGAAGAATACTGGTGTGGTGTTGATCATAAACACAGTCGCAATTAAACTAATTAATTATTATTATCAATATATTTGGTTCCTAAAAGAAATTATATGGAAGATTTATTTTGCAATGTTATTAAATTATTTATCAGAAAAAAAAACTCATAATTAAAATGTAATGGTTTTCTGCATGAGTAATACTAAACCTTCCATTAAACGATAATAACAAATTTAAATAGATATTATTAAGCTAAGTGCACACTGGTAGGATATTAGGCGTTAGACAAAAAATCTAGGACTTTTTTTTATTTGACTGGTATTAGTAATTTTATTTATTAAGTGTTTTAAGGTTAATTTTGGATCGTGTTGTATTAAAAATTGCGATGACAATGTAAATAATTAAATTGACTTTTTTTGCCGCTGGCAACATTTTATGACTTCCAAAAAAAGTATGAAAATTAGGCTATTGGTGGCAAAAATAACAAGTATTACAATTTTGCCAAGATTCAATTCTTATGATAATATATTATTTTATATTTGACGTTCAAATAAATTATTACGTATTTTATTATTAAAAATAAACTTTTCTAAATCATCCTAATATTAACTAGTGTGTGCTACGCTCTAGTTATATAGACCCAATGTGGCTTGTAGGTCAATTAGATTCCTCTTATAATATAACTACGAGTTTTATATTCAATATGTAAGCCGTTGCTGAGATTGTGTGTATAGTTTATTGTAGGATAAAAATGTGCTGTGAAAAACAACTTTAGTTAACTTTGAAAATGCAATATAATAAAACATATTGCGCCGACCCCAAATAAAGTTGAGAACAGGGTAGGAAGAACAGAAAATAGAATAAAATATCGACAAACGGTAATAATTTTATTTTAGTAGAAACTTGACGTTAAAATTGCATCACGAATACTGGCAGTGGCAGCAAAAAGGTGTCCTACTTGCTGCCAGTATCAGTTCACTATTCTATCAATAATCGTTTTGTTCACTATTATGGACGATGAGATTGTTCGACTTCACAATCACTGTATAATTTACTAAATAAAGAAGATGGTATATTCTTCACATGATGAAGTGCTTACAGTCCCAAACTAAGCAAGGCTATGGGTACTATAGGTATATCAATAACATGTTTTTTCAAATGACCTTTTCACAGCACATTTATTCCTCACAATAAACTATAGTCCACCGATGAGTAAAGTATATAATATATAAATAAATAGATTTAGGATTTTATTAACCAAATTGTATTTAATTGCTTTTATTTTTAATACTCTTTACGCCATCTTAATGACGTAAGCCATCCGCCGATGAACCCGCTCCGGGTTTTAAGTTTTAATGAATTTATAATAATAAAAATTAAAACATGAACAATTTAATATGTGATGTCTTTAAATAATTAAAAAACTGACTGTGACGTTGTTGAAATGTTTAAAGCCAAATGTTTTCACGTATATTTGTGAATATTGTTCAAAATTTTATTTTGTGTCTGACTTGTTCATCTTTAAATAATATTTCATTCATTTTACATAAAAATAAAATATAAATAAGCAGATTAATAAAATGAAAGATTTTAAATAATATTCACAATATAAGCTTAAATAAACACTGCCATTCCTGTATAGGTAGGTAGTCTATAACTCCACAGTGGAACAAATAGTAAAACTCTAGATTTTGTTACCTGTCTCTTCGTGTTTATATCGATATGTAAATTAAATCGACTAATCGTCGTTTTAAGCGCTTATTATGTCGACAATCTTCAAGATAAATATTCATTTGTGTTAATTACGACGATTCGAAAAGTCGATAAATCTGCATATCGATAAATTGAAGCCCTATTTCTCGATACGCAGATTTATCGATTTTATAAACGTATTAATATAGATTGATGATCTATAATAAAATATTATTTCTAACCTTTTCGCTAGAAATGTATACTATATACATAAGTTTTGTATATTAATAAAGTAATGTGATTATTTCAATTTTTAATGAAGTTATAAAGTATATTACCAAAATAATCGTCACATTTAATGTTTAAGTTAATTATTTATATACCTACGTGAAAATGTCGCTTTATTTTAATGCTTTGTGTGTAAAATGAAGTTCAGAATTTGTATCGGTTTATGTCGATAGATAAATGGAACTACAACAAATAAATAATTTTCCGTTGATTTTGATGTTTATAGTAATTCTATGTGATTTCAATTCCTGAAAATCCTAACATTTCCTCGAGATTTCTTTTTTCCAAAATGGTAGTTAAAATTAAACTGTAATAGTAATGTTCTACTTACCTATCGACATTTTTAGACAACCCTAGCTTTAGGTATTACCTTATATTTGTAACAAATCTCATTATTATTTTGTGATTATTCATCCCTAACAGTAAGCAATATTTTTTTTTTGTAATAATTGTTAATTTTTTAACAATCTAGTCTCTTTTTTTTGTTTGTTTATGACCGTAATGTATTATCGCGACTATGATTTTGTCTTCATTGTATTTTTAAGATTAAATTAGTTGGACTTAGACAAATGAGATTTTTTTTATAGGTTAGTATTTTATATGTTTTTGTCTAAAGGGCTGTATCTATGTAAAAAAAGGTTAGTTTGCTTATGACTAAATTTCAAGATGTTGTTTAGCCAAAAAAAATGTAGAAGAATCTCGAAAAAATCTGACTGATGTGAGAAAAGTTTTTCGACTGAAATTATTTTAAAATCCTACGTTAACTAAAATTAATTGTGATTAAGGAAATATTAGTCATGCAATACTTAACCTAGTGTAGCGCCCTCTATCGTCGGATGTACACATGATTTACTCCGTTTTGTATTTTTTTTTACCTTAACATCGATGAAATATAAGTTTTCCAAAGATCTTTCTATCGAAATATGTATGTTTACTTTCAAAATTTGATGCGTAAATTACTGCTCAGTGCAGTAGACTGAGAAAAGAAGTGCTTAAAAAAGTATTCGCTCATCTTATGAAGTGTATTTAGAAATAATAGGATTTCTACTGGGCTCTGTAGTTATTTACGAATTGTAACAAATCATTTTCGCATTTAATTTTGAATACAAATAATATCAAAATTACCATTGAAATTAATGTCCACTATATCGATATTTTAAAACGTTTATTTGGTGAAAAATAAATAGTTTTAATACTTATATGCACCAGAAAGAACTGAATGTATATTGCTTTTTTATATAATTGTGTATATTAATGTAATCGTATGAACAAATTTTGTGTAATACCCGCTTATTTGTAATCAATTTTGTCGACAGTATAAAGTGGATTGCTGCTTGTCACTTTAACGAAATTGCATTTGTATAACATATTAACTATCGATATTTAATTCATTGGAATTAATTCGTTAAAGTAATAAACAACAATCAAATTTCATGAGTATTAAAACAAAAACATTCCGTTGGTTTTTATATAACTTCACAGAAAAAATCGCATATCGATAGTTTCAATAACTCGCTAGGTGAACTATCGATATGTGACGACACTACACATCACAGCATTTACCTTGTCAATTGATATTAATTAAATTATTATCGAGGATACGTAAATTAATGATTGGCGTTGTATAACCTAATAAAATTGTATATCTCAAAAATTTGTTGATCGAGAAATACGCTAGACTAAGATTATATGAAAATTGTATTTAAATTAAATCCCCAAATAATATGCAACGGGTTTAGGAACGTAGATTTTGCTAAAATTGATATTTATATTAAAAATACGCTTGTAATGGTCGAAAATGTATTGTTTTTTATTCACATTTACTGTTGCGATGTATAACATAATTATTTAAGACAGTAACACTTTTGGCACTTCCTAGCTTTCGAATTTTATAATCTGAAATAATGAAGTAATATTTTCTAGCATGTTCTTGGGTAACATATCAAAAACAGAACTGTATTATACATTTTACATGAAACCTGTTATAACATAGCGGATCTCAACACAATATCCAAAATAAACTCCATATTGCTATGTCACAGTATTTTGCGGCGAATATTCACAATAACCAGACATTTACACCACTAACCCACTAGGTAATGCTTATAATAACCAATGTTTATATAAAATATTAGCCATCCATGTTTTATCAAGCTACTGTTCTATAAAGTTTATTATTTCATTGTAAATCTAAATTATCGTCTAATATTAAATTGTATTATGTGAATTATCTCAATACTTAATTATTTTATGTAAATATATCTGAATAAAGAAACATTTGAACGAGACTTGGGTTTCTTTTCTTTCCTACTTCCACTACATTGAACAATATAATTTTTACAGTTCTCGCAAAATTCGTTGTCGTTCCGAAATTAGGGTCGGTTCATATCTGACGGAAAATGCGTCGAGCGTATCGTCCAAGTATGATCGACGCACTGACGCTTTATCGGTTAGGTGTGAACGGTTGAATGTTTTATTGTGCATTTGTCTGTTAGGCGTTACGCGACCGATAATACGCGACGCATTCTCGTGAACTCCCCTAAATTCGTGACACAAGTCCGCGCATGTTTCCAAACTCCCACCACCCCCGTCACCCGCTGATATCCAGAATTGGTTTCTGCGCAGCTACTCGCGCAATGATCAGCTACGACAAAAAGTTTGAAGCGAATTATACCTGGCTATATTGTATCGCTTTTAAACACATAGGGTCAACTCACACCGAGACGCAACGCTGCATGCAGATTTTACATAGGGCTTCTACACAAAACTGCGAATTGGCGCGATACGAATCCGCAACGCTGGAAACTGCTACGCAAATTGTTGCGATGCAATTTCGTGCGGCAGAGATTTCGAACCCTCCTATGATTCGGATGGTCGTTCCTTAAACAACCGTCAACCGCGCTGAACATTTTTATACTAGATTAGATTTCTTCGGCACTGGCACAACGATTGATTATAAGATGCGTTAAGAAAATATAAAGAAGCTNGTTAATTTTTTAACAATCTAGTCTCTTTTTTTTGTTTGTTTATGACCGTAATGTATTATCGCGACTATGATTTTGTCTTCATTGTATTTTTAAGATTAAATTAGTTGGACTTAGACAAATGAGATTTTTTTTATAGGTTAGTATTTTATATGTTTTTGTCTAAAGGGCTGTATCTATGTAAAAAAAGGTTAGTTTGCTTATGACTAAATTTCAAGATGTTGTTTAGCCAAAAAAAATGTAGAAGAATCTCGAAAAAATCTGACTGATGTGAGAAAAGTTTTTCGACTGAAATTATTTTAAAATCCTACGTTAACTAAAATTAATTGTGATTAAGGAAATATTAGTCATGCAATACTTAACCTAGTGTAGCGCCCTCTATCGTCGGATGTACACATGATTTACTCCGTTTTGTATTTTTTTTTACCTTAACATCGATGAAATATAAGTTTTCCAAAGATCTTTCTATCGAAATATGTATGTTTACTTTCAAAATTTGATGCGTAAATTACTGCTCAGTGCAGTAGACTGAGAAAAGAAGTGCTTAAAAAAGTATTCGCTCATCTTATGAAGTGTATTTAGAAATAATAGGATTTCTACTGGGCTCTGTAGTTATTTACGAATTGTAACAAATCATTTTCGCATTTAATTTTGAATACAAATAATATCAAAATTACCATTGAAATTAATGTCCACTATATCGATATTTTAAAACGTTTATTTGGTGAAAAATAAATAGTTTTAATACTTATATGCACCAGAAAGAACTGAATGTATATTGCTTTTTTATATAATTGTGTATATTAATGTAATCGTATGAACAAATTTTGTGTAATACCCGCTTATTTGTAATCAATTTTGTCGACAGTATAAAGTGGATTGCTGCTTGTCACTTTAACGAAATTGCATTTGTATAACATATTAACTATCGATATTTAATTCATTGGAATTAATTCGTTAAAGTAATAAACAACAATCAAATTTCATGAGTATTAAAACAAAAACATTCCGTTGGTTTTTATATAACTTCACAGAAAAAATCGCATATCGATAGTTTCAATAACTCGCTAGGTGAACTATCGATATGTGACGACACTACACATCACAGCATTTACCTTGTCAATTGATATTAATTAAATTATTATCGAGGATACGTAAATTAATGATTGGCGTTGTATAACCTAATAAAATTGTATATCTCAAAAATTTGTTGATCGAGAAATACGCTAGACTAAGATTATATGAAAATTGTATTTAAATTAAATCCCCAAATAATATGCAACGGGTTTAGGAACGTAGATTTTGCTAAAATTGATATTTATATTAAAAATACGCTTGTAATGGTCGAAAATGTATTGTTTTTTATTCACATTTACTGTTGCGATGTATAACATAATTATTTAAGACAGTAACACTTTTGGCACTTCCTAGCTTTCGAATTTTATAATCTGAAATAATGAAGTAATATTTTCTAGCATGTTCTTGGGTAACATATCAAAAACAGAACTGTATTATACATTTTACATGAAACCTGTTATAACATAGCGGATCTCAACACAATATCCAAAATAAACTCCATATTGCTATGTCACAGTATTTTGCGGCGAATATTCACAATAACCAGACATTTACACCACTAACCCACTAGGTAATGCTTATAATAACCAATGTTTATATAAAATATTAGCCATCCATGTTTTATCAAGCTACTGTTCTATAAAGTTTATTATTTCATTGTAAATCTAAATTATCGTCTAATATTAAATTGTATTATGTGAATTATCTCAATACTTAATTATTTTATGTAAATATATCTGAATAAAGAAACATTTGAACGAGACTTGGGTTTCTTTTCTTTCCTACTTCCACTACATTGAACAATATAATTTTTACAGTTCTCGCAAAATTCGTTGTCGTTCCGAAATTAGGGTCGGTTCATATCTGACGGAAAATGCGTCGAGCGTATCGTCCAAGTATGATCGACGCACTGACGCTTTATCGGTTAGGTGTGAACGGTTGAATGTTTTATTGTGCATTTGTCTGTTAGGCGTTACGCGACCGATAATACGCGACGCATTCTCGTGAACTCCCCTAAATTCGTGACACAAGTCCGCGCATGTTTCCAAACTCCCACCACCCCCGTCACCCGCTGATATCCAGAATTGGTTTCTGCGCAGCTACTCGCGCAATGATCAGCTACGACAAAAAGTTTGAAGCGAATTATACCTGGCTATATTGTATCGCTTTTAAACACATAGGGTCAACTCACACCGAGACGCAACGCTGCATGCAGATTTTACATAGGGCTTCTACACAAAACTGCGAATTGGCGCGATACGAATCCGCAACGCTGGAAACTGCTACGCAAATTGTTGCGATGCAATTTCGTGCGGCAGAGATTTCGAACCCTCCTATGATTCGGATGGTCGTTCCTTAAACAACCGTCAACCGCGCTGAACATTTTTATACTAGATTAGATTTCTTCGGCACTGGCACAACGATTGATTATAAGATGCGTTAAGAAAATATAAAGAAGTCTTTCATCAAGTGTAGACCTAACATTGCGGAATCAGTTCGCTAGTTCCTGCGATGCGTCACGCGACCTCACAGATTTTTACGATGCGATATCGCATCGCAGTTTTGTGTACAAGCCCATAGTGCGACTCAAAATATACTTTATTCACTACACGAAACGATACACATTTAATTGTGAGAATTCAGATACGTTGCGCTGCGTCGCGCTGCACCTCGAGTCGCCGCGTGGCGCAGCGCGACGCATCTTTACGCAGCGGTGACGTGCGGCGTCTCGCTGCGTCGTTGATGGTAGGATTTTAGGATGCGTCTCGCGGCGCCGCGCGGCGTCGCGCGGCTGCGCGCTAAATCAAAGCCGTCGCGTCGCGTCTCTGTGTGAGTTGACCCATAATGTAATAATCTGACAATTTTTTTCAACAGTCTTTCAACCTTATTAAAATAGCGGAAGGTTAATGTTCAATTAGTAAAATTTGACAGATTCGTATAGGTTGAACTGCTGGCGTCTGCACGTTACCTTATATTGGATTCCGATGGGTGCAGTAGAATATCGTGTGGGTGTTTAGGTAGCAGAAAAAATAAAACAATCATCTACAAATACAAATTTTATTCAGCAAGTCACTAGGTCAATAGTTAATATAAACGCAACACTTAAAACAATCTTAAGTCTTTGTACAAGGCAATTTTCATGTTAACAATGTCGACACCACATCGAGGCGGGATAACTCAAACTGTACTACTTACTATAACTTGTTATTACAGAAATTATAGTCTGAAAACGACATGAAATTTTCCTATATTTTTTTACAATAATCAGAAGTAAACTAAAGTCACACTGCTAGTTTCACAGGGACCAGATAAAGCTATCTGACACACAGTGCCATAGAAATGTTTTTAATTCTGACAACTTTTCTGATGGCACGATCTCTCAGATAACTATCTAGAACTTTATCTGGAACCTATGAAATTGGCCGTAAGGCTAATTATTTACTTGAACTTTACTTAGCGAATTTAGCAGAGTCGATTTAATTATATAATACTATGAACAACTATAGTCTACCGACTTACCGATGACTTGCCTCAACCGACTTGTTCCTAACAAACAGAACTCCCCTCTTTTTTCCGAGGGTTAATGATGCTACTTATCCTAAGCTAAGTTCGTATTACAGGGTTACAGACTCAAGCCCTACTTACAAGTAGAGGCCTGTACTATAAGCAAAACTCTAAATAATACACTCGAGTGGTATACTTCTGTAATATAGTCTTTACGATGGCTTTTATAACTTATCTACACTACATATTGTTTAGCGATAAGAGATCGAAATTTGACATAATTACTATGAGGTTTATGTTGAAATTCAATCTTTAATCGCGACATAAAGTATAGATAGGATATAAAAATCCAGCTTTAGTAATACTGCTCCAGTTATCCCCCCTCGTTCTCGATACAAACCCCCACGACGCTCCGTTCGTTACAATTTCAATAACTCTAGTTTCGTGTAGTCAAATAATGTATAATCATAATATATAAAACCGTAATAAAATATAAGCGAACAGATAATTTGAGTATTGCAACAAATAAATAAATATAATTTGTAAGACTTTTAGCATTTTAGAATAGAAAAATGTGAAAATGGAAGTATATTTCATCATTTTAGCTGTTTTACTGTAATGTAAACGCCGTATATAAGTTATTCTTCTTTATTATAATGCTAAAAGTAACACAAAGTGAGGCCTAATACATATTCTAATCTCAATAAGTACGTAGATCGATACATTATATATTATTGAGCGCTCAATCCATCACTCATAAGAGGAATGTGATTTGCACCGCGCTAAGAGCAGAGCGATGAAACCAACAAACAAAATTAGTATTATCATTTAATTGCTCGAGGAATTAATATTTTAAAGGCTGTAAAATAATTAGCCACCATAAAATATATAAATGATATAACATTAGCCTCGTTATATAAAAAGCGATAATATAAATACTCATTATAATTAATACTGCTTCACCGCTCAACTCAAAACACGATGGACATGAATAAAAAAATCTTGAATTAATATTTTCACATGATTGCGTTTAGTCTCATTCCATCCAATTTTCTTATTTATCTTTCTGTAAAAATAGAAAATTAAATTGTTGGCTGGTTGCTTATGCAAAGTTAACTTTCATTGTGGCAATTTCATAACTATTTTTGGACTTCTTAGGCTCATTGAAAATTAATTATGGATAGCAAAAAATCATCGCAAGGGGATATAATATGTTTCCTGTAAATTATGTTTTGTAAAATCACGTGAAATAAGTACCCCTGTATCAACATATACACTAACTATTATAAAAGTACTACTATTTTCCAAAAATCAACAATACATAAGCAAACTTACCAACAAATACAAAATTACTTTAAAAATAATATATTTATATAATACTTTGATGAAAGTCTCAAGTTTACTGAATTAAATAAACGTAAAATTACACTAAATTTGGTGCAAACTAAACACTCCGTGATTTATAAATGCTATGTGAAGGATATTATATAGTTAAATGTAAATAACTTTAGCTAGTCATTAGATAGATAAGACTAAAATATAGTACGATGAAGACATGATTTCATGACAAAAGTATTTTTTATGATTTTCTTAGTAATTTGTTCATTTAAACTAATAATAAAAAGCTGAAGAGTTTGTAAGTTTGTTTTCTTGAACGCACTAGTCTCAGCGTAGTCAGATAGTCAATTTATCGAGGAAGGCTATAGGCTACTTTTTAACCGGGGCACAGCGTAGTTCCCACGGGACGCGGTTGAAACCGCTGGCGGAAGCTAGTATTGTCATAAATTAGACATAAATAGCATACTATGTGGTCAAACATTGGTCAGTCAGTCGAGGAAGAGTGGGACTGACTGAACGAAGCAGGTATGAATTATATTGACGGAATTTTACGATCTTTGCTTACTTAAAACCGGTAGAAAATAATACAATAACTATGCTAAAGTTATTCACTCAAACTAAATAAACCTTCAATATAAAAACTGTGAGATTACAAGTACTAGTGAAAGTCGAAATGCAATCAAATTGAGCTGTTACGACACTCACACAAACACACCAAACTCTCCAAAAGTAAAATAATAAAAAAGTATCTTCGATTTGAAAGTCGTTGAAAATTAGAAAATTTCGGAAAAAAGGAACGATTTTGTAAGTAGGAAATACAATATTTTGTACCTTCAGAAAGAATTATTCGTATTTTCGTACATAGCTTAAAAAGGCGAAAAAATTCCATAGAATTGTTTCTTGGAAAGTATTTTCGTATTAAACTTGAGCCAAGATTAGAGATATGAGAGAAAATACGAATATATCTTATTTCATGATTTCAATGGAATGAATACTATACAAGATTCTGCTTATATGAAAAGAAAAAGATATTAATATAAAATAAATTGAAGTTACTTTCAGCATACATTTACTGAAACTCCACACTAACCAAATAATAGATGACAAAAATAATGGGAAGACAACACAGATAGAATAATTTTAATATAATTAAATATGTTGATATTTAACTATATTTTATTCAACCACTATGTCGATAATATACATCTAAGATGTTCATAAAGTTAATAAATGCATGTATATGGCTAAAATGAATATTGAATACACAAAGATATATTTGTCTATATACATTAAACTGTTCTTACTAATAAACATAATATTTTTTGTGCTTAGTATAATCTTTAGGGCCCGTTACACAGGTTCCAGATAAAGTTACAGATAACTATCTGACAGACAATGCCATAGAAAAGTAGTCAACATTAAATGGCTATTTAGAATTTTACCTGGAACCTGTGACACTGGCCCTTACTATAGTTTAATAGGTGAATAAAAATTAGTTAAATATCGACATTCTACAGTTTACGTAAAACTCTTTGTCGTTCCGAAACTAAATTCGTCACACAAGTCCGCGCATGTGTCCATACACCGTCACAAAGTAGAAGTCGGCGATTGATACACCCGTGCATCGTGTCGCACGTTAATGTCGGTCCTGCTTATGATCTCTCTCCGGTGGTGTCGGGCGCCCCCCCATCGCGCTATGAGAGTGAGGGAATAGGGAGTGCACCTGTGTCACAGCAAATGCTTGTGCACTATAATATGTCCTGCGCAGCTGGCTGATCTCCTTATATGAGAACAAGCGCCGTGGCCGACAATCGGCCATGGAGGTTAATATCATCATCTCCCCGTTACCCGCTGATACCTAAATTCGGTTTCTGCGCAGTCACTAACGTGACGACAAAAAGTTTTGCGCGAACTTATACTAGAAATGGTACGAATCGAGCACTACAAAATAAAATTACTTTTTACTTTTCTCATCGCGAGTTAAGATACCAGTGTTGCCGGTTTCAATTATTTTTTGTATGTTGCCATATTATTAGTGTTGCTAGATATTTCATGACGTCAATGTAAATCCTACTAATATTATGGACGCGAATGTTTGAAATGATGTATGTATGTTTGTTCTTCTCTTACGCTTAAACTACTGAATGGTTTTGATGAAAATTGGCAGTAATATAGCTTATAAATTGGACTATTTTTTATCCCTTGCAGAAGTTCTTCCGGGATGTGGGTGAAACCGGGAACGGGAGTAGTCTTTAATATTATTACTAGTGTGCAAATAAGAGTTTAGTACAGACAACAGCACGTCAGTTACCACAATCTGTCAAATTTCTGCAATCGATTTTCAACCTTATCGCAATGGGGGTAGGTTAATGTTTGATTGGTAAAATTTGACAG
>NWSH02000571.1:7758394-7774935 GCA_002382865.2 Heliothis virescens
GGGACCAGATAAAGCTATCTGACACACAGTGCCATAGAAATGTTTTTAATTCTGACAACTTTTCTGATGGCACGATCTCTCAGATAACTATCTAGAACTTTATCTGGAACCTATGAAATTGGCCGTAAGGCTAATTATTTACTTGAACTTTACTTAGCGAATTTAGCAGAGTCGATTTAATTATATAATACTATGAACAACTATAGTCTACCGACTTACCGATGACTTGCCTCAACCGACTTGTTCCTAACAAACAGAACTCCCCTCTTTTTTCCGAGGGTTAATGATGCTACTTATCCTAAGCTAAGTTCGTATTACAGGGTTACAGACTCAAGCCCTACTTACAAGTAGAGGCCTGTACTATAAGCAAAACTCTAAATAATACACTCGAGTGGTATACTTCTGTAATATAGTCTTTACGATGGCTTTTATAACTTATCTACACTACATATTGTTTAGCGATAAGAGATCGAAATTTGACATAATTACTATGAGGTTTATGTTGAAATTCAATCTTTAATCGCGACATAAAGTATAGATAGGATATAAAAATCCAGCTTTAGTAATACTGCTCCAGTTATCCCCCCTCGTTCTCGATACAAACCCCCACGACGCTCCGTTCGTTACAATTTCAATAACTCTAGTTTCGTGTAGTCAAATAATGTATAATCATAATATATAAAACCGTAATAAAATATAAGCGAACAGATAATTTGAGTATTGCAACAAATAAATAAATATAATTTGTAAGACTTTTAGCATTTTAGAATAGAAAAATGTGAAAATGGAAGTATATTTCATCATTTTAGCTGTTTTACTGTAATGTAAACGCCGTATATAAGTTATTCTTCTTTATTATAATGCTAAAAGTAACACAAAGTGAGGCCTAATACATATTCTAATCTCAATAAGTACGTAGATCGATACATTATATATTATTGAGCGCTCAATCCATCACTCATAAGAGGAATGTGATTTGCACCGCGCTAAGAGCAGAGCGATGAAACCAACAAACAAAATTAGTATTATCATTTAATTGCTCGAGGAATTAATATTTTAAAGGCTGTAAAATAATTAGCCACCATAAAATATATAAATGATATAACATTAGCCTCGTTATATAAAAAGCGATAATATAAATACTCATTATAATTAATACTGCTTCACCGCTCAACTCAAAACACGATGGACATGAATAAAAAAATCTTGAATTAATATTTTCACATGATTGCGTTTAGTCTCATTCCATCCAATTTTCTTATTTATCTTTCTGTAAAAATAGAAAATTAAATTGTTGGCTGGTTGCTTATGCAAAGTTAACTTTCATTGTGGCAATTTCATAACTATTTTTGGACTTCTTAGGCTCATTGAAAATTAATTATGGATAGCAAAAAATCATCGCAAGGGGATATAATATGTTTCCTGTAAATTATGTTTTGTAAAATCACGTGAAATAAGTACCCCTGTATCAACATATACACTAACTATTATAAAAGTACTACTATTTTCCAAAAATCAACAATACATAAGCAAACTTACCAACAAATACAAAATTACTTTAAAAATAATATATTTATATAATACTTTGATGAAAGTCTCAAGTTTACTGAATTAAATAAACGTAAAATTACACTAAATTTGGTGCAAACTAAACACTCCGTGATTTATAAATGCTATGTGAAGGATATTATATAGTTAAATGTAAATAACTTTAGCTAGTCATTAGATAGATAAGACTAAAATATAGTACGATGAAGACATGATTTCATGACAAAAGTATTTTTTATGATTTTCTTAGTAATTTGTTCATTTAAACTAATAATAAAAAGCTGAAGAGTTTGTAAGTTTGTTTTCTTGAACGCACTAGTCTCAGCGTAGTCAGATAGTCAATTTATCGAGGAAGGCTATAGGCTACTTTTTAACCGGGGCACAGCGTAGTTCCCACGGGACGCGGTTGAAACCGCTGGCGGAAGCTAGTATTGTCATAAATTAGACATAAATAGCATACTATGTGGTCAAACATTGGTCAGTCAGTCGAGGAAGAGTGGGACTGACTGAACGAAGCAGGTATGAATTATATTGACGGAATTTTACGATCTTTGCTTACTTAAAACCGGTAGAAAATAATACAATAACTATGCTAAAGTTATTCACTCAAACTAAATAAACCTTCAATATAAAAACTGTGAGATTACAAGTACTAGTGAAAGTCGAAATGCAATCAAATTGAGCTGTTACGACACTCACACAAACACACCAAACTCTCCAAAAGTAAAATAATAAAAAAGTATCTTCGATTTGAAAGTCGTTGAAAATTAGAAAATTTCGGAAAAAAGGAACGATTTTGTAAGTAGGAAATACAATATTTTGTACCTTCAGAAAGAATTATTCGTATTTTCGTACATAGCTTAAAAAGGCGAAAAAATTCCATAGAATTGTTTCTTGGAAAGTATTTTCGTATTAAACTTGAGCCAAGATTAGAGATATGAGAGAAAATACGAATATATCTTATTTCATGATTTCAATGGAATGAATACTATACAAGATTCTGCTTATATGAAAAGAAAAAGATATTAATATAAAATAAATTGAAGTTACTTTCAGCATACATTTACTGAAACTCCACACTAACCAAATAATAGATGACAAAAATAATGGGAAGACAACACAGATAGAATAATTTTAATATAATTAAATATGTTGATATTTAACTATATTTTATTCAACCACTATGTCGATAATATACATCTAAGATGTTCATAAAGTTAATAAATGCATGTATATGGCTAAAATGAATATTGAATACACAAAGATATATTTGTCTATATACATTAAACTGTTCTTACTAATAAACATAATATTTTTTGTGCTTAGTATAATCTTTAGGGCCCGTTACACAGGTTCCAGATAAAGTTACAGATAACTATCTGACAGACAATGCCATAGAAAAGTAGTCAACATTAAATGGCTATTTAGAATTTTACCTGGAACCTGTGACACTGGCCCTTACTATAGTTTAATAGGTGAATAAAAATTAGTTAAATATCGACATTCTACAGTTTACGTAAAACTCTTTGTCGTTCCGAAACTAAATTCGTCACACAAGTCCGCGCATGTGTCCATACACCGTCACAAAGTAGAAGTCGGCGATTGATACACCCGTGCATCGTGTCGCACGTTAATGTCGGTCCTGCTTATGATCTCTCTCCGGTGGTGTCGGGCGCCCCCCCATCGCGCTATGAGAGTGAGGGAATAGGGAGTGCACCTGTGTCACAGCAAATGCTTGTGCACTATAATATGTCCTGCGCAGCTGGCTGATCTCCTTATATGAGAACAAGCGCCGTGGCCGACAATCGGCCATGGAGGTTAATATCATCATCTCCCCGTTACCCGCTGATACCTAAATTCGGTTTCTGCGCAGTCACTAACGTGACGACAAAAAGTTTTGCGCGAACTTATACTAGAAATGGTACGAATCGAGCACTACAAAATAAAATTACTTTTTACTTTTCTCATCGCGAGTTAAGATACCAGTGTTGCCGGTTTCAATTATTTTTTGTATGTTGCCATATTATTAGTGTTGCTAGATATTTCATGACGTCAATGTAAATCCTACTAATATTATGGACGCGAATGTTTGAAATGATGTATGTATGTTTGTTCTTCTCTTACGCTTAAACTACTGAATGGTTTTGATGAAAATTGGCAGTAATATAGCTTATAAATTGGACTATTTTTTATCCCTTGCAGAAGTTCTTCCGGGATGTGGGTGAAACCGGGAACGGGAGTAGTCTTTAATATTATTACTAGTGTGCAAATAAGAGTTTAGTACAGACAACAGCACGTCAGTTACCACAATCTGTCAAATTTCTGCAATCGATTTTCAACCTTATCGCAATGGGGGTAGGTTAATGTTTGATTGGTAAAATTTGACAGATTCGTATACGTTGACCTGCTGTCGTCTGTACGTACTAGGCCGTTGACTAACCTTATTTTAAACACCCCATTTTTTATCTGGCAACCACAACATTAATATGGCAATATTTAAAATAAATATGACAAAGGTTAAAGTTATTTTAATAACTTGGAACTGATTACTCAATTCGCGACATTTTATGACCTTGAAGGTCAAGGGCAAATTCTCCCTTCTAATAAGAAGCCGCTGTAAGGCTTCACTTTTGTTTATGACCTCTAAGGCTCAGGTATTTTATATTTTGGCTCTAAGAGGCATTACCGACTTTATAATTCTTGTTTTATTCGGTTTCAATATTTTCTGATAGTGTATTTTAATTTGCAATATTCTAAAATAGTGTGCGTGTTTCGAATACTGTGTATAGCATAAAATTATAGGGTTCATGATCTTACGAAGTCATTACACGTATGGCGACGACCCCTGAATCGTATTGCCATATAATTTTCGTATTTTTTTTTACTTGCATTTTCGTAATTTTTGCATAAATGGAATCCCATTTACATACCTAATAATACCTTCAACGATTGGACAGGGTTTTCTTTACACATTAAATTGTAAAACCAGTTTTCATAAACCAAACCTCAGTTGACACTATCAGAGAATACTTAAGCCGCTGTTGAGTGGTGTAGTAGTGTGTGTGGGTAGAACCCGTGTGCGCGTACGCATCTAGTCGGCCTTCCGGGGCCTGCGCTTGCGGACCTCGCCTCCCCCGGGGGCGGAGTCCCCGCCTGCCGCCGCCACCGCCGCCGCCGGGGCTTTGTCTTCCTCTGATGACTGTCGGACAAATACATGGTTAGAGTTGAGATTTACCTTAATATTTGGCTATACTCCATCTTAGTGGGCATTTAACTACGGTTAAAAATAATCTTGATCGAGTAAACTGCAGGTTTAACATCCTAACAAGCCCTATTTTCAAAATATTCTCAAATCCACCTGACGACCTCAGACGTGGAATTGTCGTAAGAAATAGAGAGAAATATTGTCACTTTCATTTATAGTTTTGAAGGAAAAATTGTTATAGACAAACAAACAAAGTGCAACTCACATCGCTGGGTGAATTCTTCTCTGCATCGCTGTTCTTGTCATTGTCGTCATCGTCCACAATATCATCGTTGATCAGCTCCTGCACAAACAATAAAATTATTCGAATAAGAATAAAATCGCAAATTATACAACCATTTGGTGAGTCTATTATCCTTTTCTTTTAAAATAATTTTGTAAAAAAAAACAGTTTTTTACTCTGTATTTTAGATTTCGGGAAGGCCAGAGTCTTCTTAGGCCATGACTGTAAACCAACACCAGAAAGTCTGACAACTAGTCTTATCAAGGGGGTATCAGGTTGCCCGGGTAATTGTGCTGAAGAGATCAGATACACAGTCGCTTCATGTAAAACACTGCTACTGAAAGAGGGGGTTTTGGAGGTGTTTCATAACAGTGAAAAGGTGCTAATTTTATAACCTACTTTCAATAAACAATTTTGACTTAGTTTCATCTGGCTTAAGACATGAAGCCGACCCCAACATAATTTGTCAAATCTCAGATGAAGAGCCTCCATACCTGATCATCATCAGACTTGTCCTTAGCGTCCTGGTCTCCGCGCGCTCGCTTGTCCAGTTCCTGCTGCGACACGAACACCTTCTCCCCGCGCCGCGGCGGGTACAGCAGGTCGATGATGCAGACCAGGATCTGGAAGATTTATACAATTAATCCTTCTAATATTATTAACGGATTGTATGTATGTAAGTTTGTTCGTCTTACACGCAAAATGTACAGACGCCAGCACATTAACTTACTTCAGTCTGTCAAATTTTGTCAATGGATTTTCATTAACCTTATCACAATAGCTGAAGATTGGCTTCCTGTTCTGTACTTAATGGATTTTCATGAAACTTGGCCGTATATATAGGCTTCTTTTTCTAGGGATGCGGGCTGTAGTTTATGTAGTAGATGAAACCACTTTCTGAAGTTCTTTAGTAAGATTATACATACCAGTCCGAGTAGTGCTCCAATGAATATGGTGGCCAGTGCGAAGATCAGGTAGGAGCCCCACGTGGGCAGCCCATATGTCTCCATCAACATCGTGTGTACACTCTGAAACATTAAATGTGATATATTAATTTCTACTAGTCAAGAAAAAGTGGTTTTAAGGTAAGATTTAATCTTGCTATAGAGCTTCGCGGTGGTCTAGTGAGTAAAGCACCGCCTCGCAAAAACGGGAGTTGGTTCGATTCCAGGTCAAGAAACTATACATACACATTGCATTATAAATGGACGCAATATTGAATCAGCATGCTGATAATTCCGAAAGTAAAAAACCCAGAAACATTTTCAAAAGGGCTAATGTTTTTAAGAAAACTCTTCCTACCCTGAGTGCTTGACTAAGTTTGAAGAACTCGGCTACTAGTGTCATTTGTATGGAGTTGGGTGCCTTCCACGATGGAACCGGTTCCGTCTGCTTCCAGCGCTGGTCTTCCACGTAGCCCAGCATCGACTCCACGTCGCGAGGGCCCTTGTATTGCCGGAATTCACCGTCGATCACACTGGAAATGGGAGATAGGTTATGTGATTTACTGCGGAAATCAATATTCTGTCTAACTCTGGATTTGCTTACTAGTGATAGAATTTTGACATGCCCCATACAAGTTATGTCAAATTCCTATCTCTGGTAAGCAAATCCAGAGTTAGATAGGTTATTGGAAATGGCCGTTAAAGAGTACATTTTATACAGATCGGAAGTCGCGGTGGTTAAAGCACCAGCCTTAAGTACAAGTGTGTGGGTTCGATTCCAGGTCAGGCAAGTATTAATGTAACTTTTAAGTCATATGCACTTTAAGTAAATCTAAGACACTAATGACTGACGGCCATTCCCAATAACCTATCTATCTGTGAATTTGCTTACTAGAGATAGAATTTTGACATTAGCCCCATACAAGTAATGTCAAATTTCTATCTCTAGTAAGCAAATCCAGAGATAGACAGAATATTGAATTCCGCAGTGAGTAAACATGAAGGAAAACTACTGAAGTCGCCACCCTGCATTGAGCAAATATGGTGATTGCTGCTCATTCCTTTTCTGTTTGAGAAGAGGACAACAGAAAGGCTGAAGTTGATAAATAAAATGTACAGACGACAGCACATCAAGTTACCACAATCTGCCAAATTTCTGCAATAGATTTTCAACCTTATCGCAATGGCGGTAGGTTAATATTTGATTGGTAAAATTTGACAGATTCGTATACGTTGACCTGCTGTCGTCTGTACTAAAAGAAGAGCCCAGTCCTTTCCACCTACCATTTTCCCGAAATCTTCAGCAGTAAGTTTAAACTAAAAAATACTCCTTTTCTATGACGTCGGTTAAAACAGTTCTACAATACTTACTGGAAGATAGTAGGCAGAGCGGTGACAACGAATCGGCCGCTGAGCCCGGGTGACTTGGTGACGTCCACCGCCGCAGTCCGCACCCCCAGTGACTTGCGAGTGGCCCTCGTTGATAGCTCCCTCCATGCTGGGGACAGGGCGTTGCAGGCCGGACACCATGGCGCGTAGCTAGAAAGGAAAAATGTTTTTTTACTGTCAATGAAGGTCTAGAGTATGGAGGCTGTCTTGGGCACGTGAGAAGGACTTTTTACTGAAGTTTAATTTTGCAAAAAAACATTACTAATATAGTAATAAATTTTCAGACTGATAATGTGTTTTCTTTTGATGTTTTTGCTGTATTTCACTTCACGGCAAAGTGGCCAGTGGCAAGAGTGTCCGACTCACACGTTACCGGTTTCTGTCATCGTATTTCATTTCATTACATTCCATCGTAATATTCTAGAGACGAGAGATATTTTTTTAGTATGTTTAATATTTATAACATTATGTTTGTTAGAAAAACGTAGTGTTTTGAAAACTAGGTGTGGTTCTTGTCAATATAAGCATAGGATGATGAAATGGCTGTTGTCATCACATAATATATGACATCATACCTTTATTGTTTACCATTAACAATGTGTTAACTCGTTATTGCCTTTTTATCTTTTCTTAGTATTTGTTGACAAAGTTGTGGACATTATAAAGTCTTGTAGATACTAAAGTAGAATTTTCACTAACCATTTATTTAAATAATGTAGTTTTTTTTTCATTTAGCATTGCACTCTGTGGTATTAAATATCAGAATATTGTTTTCATATTATGAATGTATCCAAGACTTTATATCTACACAAAGGTGTCTACAACTAGCAGCCCAAGGAAAATACCTCTCACAGCTGGATGAATAGTGGCCTGTGTCCTTTCTCGCACTCTAGAATCCCTGTGTGCCAGATTTTATTTAAATCTGTTCAGTAGTATTGTCATGAAAGTGCAACAGACATACTGACATATTGATACAGTCTTACTCAGAACATTATTTCTACCTAATAATATCTATTTATATTGTTCACGACTTCATGTTACTGAATAATTTTCCTGTACAAAATCCACATGAAGTTTTCATATGAGCTATATGTGTCACCGGAAAATAACAAGATCCGTATATTTATAAATTTCCTAGGAAATTTATAAACTTCCGTAGGATTCTAAACGGGAGATAAATTGTATTATTTTACGTCCTTATTTTCGTAAATTTATCAATTTCCGACGTCACACGGTAAATTTATAAACTAACGGATATCTATTCGTAAGATTCTAAATGGTTCGACCAATCACAGAAGCTCTTTTAAATATACGCATCTTTGAAATACGTAAAATAATACACTGCTCTCTGATTGGTCAATGTTCATAGCGGCACTGCTTGTGTCCATAGACTTCAATGGTGGCCGCGAGGAAGGAGAAGTGACACGTGACAGTCAACCAATCAGATCATGCGTAGTGCTTACTTATTATTTTACGAGTGACTTCAGTAAGTTTATCAATTTACGAAAATGTGAACGTAAAATAATAATAATTTATCTCCAGTTTAGAATCTTACGAAAGTTTATCAATTTACTAGGAAATTTATAAACTTACGGATCTTGTTATTTTCCGGTGACATATGCATTCAAATCCATTCAATTCTTTGTAATAGTAGTAGTAAATTATTATCAACAATCTATTTAGAAAGGATACGCCTATTAACAAAAACACAATGGTTAAATTTATCAGCATGAGACAAAACTTATATTAAATACTAGCTTCTGCCAGCGGTTTCACCCGCTTTCTCGTGGGAACTACTGCGCGCACTTGGATAAAAAGTAGCCTATAGCCTTCCTCGATAAATGGGCTATCTAACACTGAAATAATTTTTCAAATCGGACCAGTAGTTCCTGAGATTAGCGTGTTCAAACAAACAAACTCTTCAGCTTTATAATATTAGTATAGATGATAAAATATGCAAGTCTGCATCGGGAGTTGCATTTAGCAATGAGTAATAATGCATTAGCATACATGTATGGACTAGTGATGTAATGTCTATGCATACAACTTTCAAAACAATGATTCATGGGCCTAATTGTCTATTAGCTGTCTATCTGGCCAGTATTTTGAGGTGACATAAATTGAATGATTAGGTTTTGGCAATGCAATTATCAGGTTTTAGTATAAACGTTGGCAGTCAAACAAAAGAGAAAAAAGAAGAGCTCGTGGCTAAGTCAAAGCCGCGCAGATCGATCGATCATAAAGTTAAGCAATGCTTGGCGCGGTCGGTCCGTGGATGGGTGACCATCTTACGAGTTCTTCCGTGTTTCGGAAGGCACGGATAAATAGTGGTCCAGGCTGTCCTTTGAACATCTTTGGCAGTCGTTACGGGTAGTCAGAAGCCAGAAGTCTGACAACCAGTCTTACCAAGGGGTGCCAGTTTGCCCGGGTAACTGGGTTGTGGAGGTAAAACACTGGTTCTCTGCATCCGGTTAGACGGGAAGCCAACCTCAACATAGTTGGGAAAAGGCTAGGCAGATGAGGTGGTAAGCAGTGCTGAGCACTGCTCAGCAGTGGGATAAAAGTGCTGATGACAATTGATAGTCATAAGATAACACTTTGATGACAAGACTGATTGCTTATTGATTCAATTGAAAGACAATTCTATTGGCATGTGTGGAATATTTGTGAGATGAGCATGTGAATGCACTATTACATTTCAAATTAGATTACCAATAGTAGTTTCTGTTATTAAAATAACAAAAAAAAACAATTTGGAAAATAATATAAAAAACTGTTCCAAGTTTTAGAGAAAGTTCTGTAACAAGACTTGTTCTAACTTGTAATCTAGTGCAAGCAGTTGGGCTTGTTGGTAAAGAGTACCATAAATTGTGTGACTGCTTTTAAGCTTTTGGAATTTATTTGTAAAATATAAAAACATATATAATATATAAATATAATATAAATTAATTAATAAATGTCAATTTACATTAGACAAATATTTACTTCTGAATATGAATCTAATAAGAAAATTTACATTCAATAAAGCGAGAGCAGGCATACACAAATGTTTTATTTTTTCAAGGATAAAATAGGAATAAAAAAAATTGCTTTGAATTATAGTACAATTTTCCTGTTTCCCATTGGACTTTTGTCATGGTATTGTACAAAATGGAAGCTGAATTTCACACGTAATTTAAGTAGTTAGACATGTACCAACAATAGACAATGCGTCACGGTGTTCTAAACGGTTCTTTTACATAGACCCTAACGACCTTGTAATGGTTATTGAACCCAAACGAGTGGGTTGCTCCTGTCGTTAATTACACCATAAATAAACACCTTTTCAGATAAATAACTTGATCAACACCAAAAATAGGTCTCCTAGCAGATATACTCACCATTTCAATGAGCAATACTTATTATTCACACCTAAATAATGAATGAAAAAATTTGACACGTTCCACTATGGGGCAGAATCCCAAAAAGCTGGCCAATATTCAATTTTTTGGATTGTTTATATTGGTCTATAAACGTTTATATCTTGTTAACGGATAACCCTAGAAGGAAATTCCGGCCGGGGTAGGTACGTACTGGCTCTAGGGTCGCCTTGACATCAATTGACATTCAGCTGTTCGGTCGGTATGCACTAAACAAATGTACACGTCGAAAAATTCTGGCATGTTTCAAAGTGCTGTAAAACAGACGAAACTATCTCAATTTTAATTCTGTAAAAGGGAATCACTTTCCGAAGGTTTGTAGAATATATAATTATGCACAGTTATTGCTTATTTAATGTTTAAAACATTGAAATTGTACAACAAATAAACATAAATAATTGTGTGCTTTTTTTTTCGAAAGTCGATTTTCCAAGATGGTTTTAAAAAATTCTTTGCGAGTCTCGATCTTGTTTTGACAAGGAACCGATAGTCTATAGTTTAAAATATAATATAGTAAAAATCTAGCTGCTCAGGAGTGCTCAACAAAAAGTTATACTAATTTTTAGGGAGCAATACGTAGCGCGACATAAACAGACGTTTGACTGTAATGCATTAATTATTGCGTTCTAAATCTTAAAATTATGGAATTATCAAGAAAAGGTATTTTTTTTATGGTGAGAGACAGTTTAGAAAACCGGCCAAGTGCGAGTTGGACTCGCGCACGAAGGGTTCCGTACCATTATCTATGAAAAATGAACGTATCTATTACCTACAACTAGCCAAAATACAAACGTGTTTCGGGCAGCAAAAAAGAACTTTGTTTTTCATACAAATATATGAATAACAAAGATATAATTTGGGTTTCACACGTATATTGTATGGGGACACCCCTTAATATTTTTATTTTTAGTATTTGTTGTTATAGCGACAACGGAAATACCCCATTTCAGCTTTCTAGCTATCACAGTTAATGAGATGCAGCCTGAGACAGACAGACAGATAGACAACGAAGTTTAAGGAATAGGGTACCGTTTTACCCCTTGGGAACGAAACCCTAAAAACGAACAGAAATTCGTGGTTGACGTTTTAAAAGATGCAATTATAGGAAAACCGGACATGTAATATAGTTAGATGAGGATGATGGAAAGGGTTAATGGACTTATTGGTTATTTTTATTATTTGTTTTTTTATTTGCATTATTCTTTATTTACATATATTTACAACATACTTATTCAATTACAAAAAAAAACTTAAACTTGGTTAAATTATGTCCGCCATTTTGAAAATCGTAATTCTGATAACAGATTTGTATTCAGCTACCCCAAAAACCAAAAAAAGAAGAGAATTTGAGATCATTTATGACACGTTCTGAATATTGGCCAGCTTTTTGGGATTCTGCCCCACTGTGCGTTCCCGTAAATTGGTTGACACCGGCTATGAGGATAAATACTTACAATTCGACCATCCATTCTCCCTCAAGGATTTCTACCCAGTTGTCTTCATTCAATTCGCGATTGGCACTCACAAAACCAGTAAAACAACATAAAATAAATGAGAAATAAATGAAAAAATGAAAAATTTGCGGAACCGTGTGTACGCGCGCCATGTTTGATTTTGATGTAATGTTGCCAATTTCAAAAGGATTTTTATTACTAAAGTCATTACAGTGTTGTAGTGTCAAATATTTTATTCTACCATTTATTAAATGAATTAAAATGTATCCAATTCAATAAAACTAAATTTATTTATTTTTGATTAAAATTAACCAAATAAATTCTTGTAATTTTTAGGCCAAAGAAGAAATCAACCTCCTTTGCTGCCATCTATAGCGCCCTACAGTACTACTACGAAGATTAGTTTGCAAAATAACTCAAAAGATGTCGCTACTAATACTAAAGAAAGCGTTTGTCGTTAGGATTGTCTTTGCGTTTCTACCATAGAGGTATATACTAGAGAAGCAATGGCCGCGTCGTAGCCAGACAGCTCTATCTATGTCTTAAGACATAGTTTTGTGTCATGTCAAATCAGTCATCTATCGGACGCCAACTGATTGACAGGGGGGAAAAAATGGCCGAATTCGTAGTAAAATACTGCGCTTAAAAATCACTTATCTATACAAAATTAAACGGAATTATTTTTCCTGCGTGAGCTTGTTGTTTAAATTGACTTAAAAATACTTTTAAATATATAAAATGTAAGATTTTTATACCGGGTTCAGTGTTACCACTAAGAAGGGTCGTTTGAGTTTCCCACATTTGTGGGAGATGATGATTATTTATTGAATAAGTGATTTTAAATATTTTTGTAACAATAATCACACTATAGGATGAAGATGCAGCTTGCCGTATTAAATGAGTGGAACTAATAGAACTTCCGTTTAGAAATATATGATTTAGCAAAGCGAAGTATGATTTATAATAAATAATAAGTATTCAAAATGAGATTATCTCAATAATTTCACTAATAATAAAATTCTCATTCATCCCATCAGAAATTCATGAGTAAAATATTAAATTTATACTTATCAATTATTTTTATATTTAAAAAAAATGGGTAACATTTCACATGGGTAAGCCACCCCATATCGCCATTGGAAGCTTAGATTGCCATCTTTGTCTAATCAAAGTGACAGTTATGTATTTGTGACTTGTGTGACAGAGACAGATATACGTTTTTTGTTCAAATGTCATTTGGATGTCAAAAGTTTCAAAGCGTCTAAAAAATGGCATCGCTTCTTACGACGCATTTGAACGAGGTTTGCTACTCTAGTATATATTTACTCTATGGTTTCTACCCTCTTTCCTGTACAAACACATAAACTAACTTTGATCCAAGAATTCTCTCTCTTCTATCTCTTTTCCGATAATATTATGAAGATCTCAATCATCAATGCATGCATGCATGTTAGACTAATGAAGTCTATCATGCATGCATGCATTGCATCATAGCCTTTTTTGAACTGAACTTACTAGTAAGGAGAAAATCTACCAAAGAAGAGAGAGGGAGCGAAAAGACCTTTATCTGTTACCCATTAGCTCCCGCCACCGATTTCATCCGCATCTCGTCGGAACTACTCCGCGAACACGGATAAAAATTAGTCTATAGCCTTTTCGATAAACGTGCTGTCCAACACTGAGAGATTTTCTCAAATAGGACAGTAGTTGCAAAGATATGCGTGTTTAAATAAATAAACAAACTTTTTAGTCTTATATATTATTAACAAGTAAGTTTGTATAGATGTGGAATCTACAATCATAAAAGGTGTATACTTGGAAGTTCCTCTTCTGCTCATTAAAAGCCTAGAGCCCGCTCAGCTTAGAATCAATAGAATTTATTAAGTAATACTTATGCCTTCTTACTTATACCTACATCATTTGAGTACGCACTTAACTAAAGGTAAACAATCTTGATACTTGGACTCTTTACTCAAAAAAATATTATACAAATAAATGATGATGATGTCCTCCTAGACGTTTCCGTCGACGGCGACACTCTGGCATATACCGGCAAATTGGTTTCTTTCATGGGCTCGGATATGACTAGCTAAACCAAATTTTGCTTTAAACACGCGGTCACAAATAGCGCAGTAAAGTTGCCCTTGCGCATTGTAGGTGTAGTTATAGGAGGGCTTAGAGCGGGATTTTTGGAACTGGCGTTTGGCATCTATAAAATAAATAATCTATACCCGAAAAAAAAGTAGCCTTTTTTGATAAATGGGCTAACACTGAGTAAAGACATGAGCTACGTTTTATCCGGCTGCAGGAAGTAATTTCCTCGAGACGCGAGTGAAACCGAGAGGAAAAGCTTATTTACGATAAACAATTATTGTTTACCTATAGAGATTTTATCTATCTATACTAATATTATAAAGAGGAAAACTTTGTTTGTTTGTTTGGTTGTAATGTATAGGCTCAAAAACTACTGGACCGATTTTAAAAATTTTTTCAACATTCGAAAGCTACATTATCCACGAGTGACATAGGCTATATTTTATCCGGGTACGGGCAGTAATTCCCACGGGATGCCAGTTTTAAATATAGCAATCATAAGAAACAAAACAGGTATCTGAAAACCACAAAGCAAGTTTAAGGCCAACTACATAGGTTCCTGCCGGGGCTGCGGGATTGTTCGCGCGAGGTACCTTGTCCCTGGCACACAAAGGGCTCAAGAAGGAACACGGTGGGTTTTAGTCAGTAAAAGTCTGACGCTCCCTTACGCTCTGTCACCCACAGCGGGAGGGGTCATTTTAATGATTTCCCATCAATGAAAAAAATGTCCATTATCTGACAGATACTGCCAAAGACAATTAGTCAAACTTAAAAATATTTATCTATCAGATAGTTATCTAGAACTATAACTGCCCCTTAATTTTCCCGTCACAAAAATAGAAACAGCTAATTCCCAACTAATTTGTAAGTATAAAAACGTTAAAAACCGTCGGTCAGTGCAGCGCTTATCGACAGCGGTGTGGATGTCACACTGGTAGGGCTTCGCACCGGCTTCGTCTACTATCGATCGATTGTACGTCCTCTGTGGCTCACGGAGCACCTTAATGGGTAGGCAGAAGTACGTGGGTACTAAGGACAATTTAATAGTTTTATTGTACTAGCCTGAAAAGCTTTATTTTTCGATGGGATATCATCAGATGACCTCTCCCGCTGTGGGTGGCAGCAGGGGCGTATTTTAAGATTACGCGCCCCGGGCTCCCGTAGCTTTCCGCCCCATCAAGGAATGAAAGAAAAAAAAATATAGATTTTATATTTTACATTATTTTTCTGTGGACAACATTTTTAACAAATTCGTTTATTACGTCATCGTAGTCAATTGTATTTGTTAAATCGGCTTCGATGTTCAAAATTATGAAATTGATCAGTCGTTCTTCGATAATAGACGCGATGTTAAATAGTTNTTTTTTTTGTTAGTTTGGAGTCTCAAAGGTAGACACCGAAAAAAAACTTGAAGATTGATAAGATGCGAGCGAAGCGAGCCGTTTTTTTTTAAATTAGAAGAATAAAAGGTAAACAAAGCTAAAAGAAGTCGAGGATTGAAAAGGCGCGAGCGCAGCGAGCGCGATTTTTTCTCGTTTGAAGAGACAACATTTTACAATACGTAATTTTATATTTTTTGTGAAATTATGCCACCCCCTAAAAAGTGCCACCGGGGGATGCGCCTCCCTGACTTCCACACGCTGCGCCACTGATCTCATGTCTAAATATTAATGTGTGCCCAAGCAGTGGCGGCGCTAGACCAAATAGGCACGCCGGTGACATCAAGTTTGCGACGCCTCGCCAGCTTTTGTGCCGGGTGGGTTTTTACAGTGTTGGTCAAGTAACAATTGATAATTTTATTTGATAATGTATAGTTTATGAAGTCAAGAAGTATATAGGAAAGAAAAAGAATGCGCGAGCGAAGCGAGCGCGAAAAATTTTTTTCAGCTTGACGTGTAAACACCGAAAAGAAAAGGGCGCGAGCGGTGCGAGTGCGATTTGTTGAAAGCTGAAGTTGCCGTTTTGGTTAATTTAGTTTTAGTTAATTTGTGAAGGCATGAAGCGAGGAGGAATTGGTAGTTTACAATATGAATGCGCGAGCGAAGCGAGCGCGAAAATTTTTATCAGTTCGAGGATGAAACATGATTGGCAAAACGAAATAAATACGTAACAAATTTTGCGAGGCGGTGGTCGCCGACGTCGCCGACGCCTAGCGCCTTCACTTGCACGAAGCGATTGGGGCTTCAGACATAAAAAAACCGAGGC
>NWSH02000571.1:7796186-7830868 GCA_002382865.2 Heliothis virescens
TTTTTTTTTATAAATATTTTTCTCGATTAAAGGTAGTTTTGAGTCTTTTCTGAGAATTAAAAAAAAACTATCCGCCATACAAATCTTAAGTTTAATGGTAACGACTCAATCCACATTTTATTTAATTTCTCAAAATATATGGTAAAATATACCATTTTATCAATGCTTACATAAAATATACATTATATATTTTATTATAATGTCATTATCAGAAAAAAAACACAATTAGTTTAAGAGCAATTCAAGCTCAAACTTAAAATGCTCATAACTCAAAAGTGACTTTATGTGGACTGAGTCCTTTCTGCTTGACTACGTCCAAATATTAGACAAATGATGATATAGTAGATCAGCAATCTACGTATTTATAGATCATTAATTTATTAAGCCTGGCCACATTCTTCTCAATAGATGCCTCAAAAAATAATTACAAAAAGGAAAAAAATATGTAATAATAAATCAGAGCGCATGCAACAAAACAGCAACTAATCCCCGGACCAGTTGAAAAATATTTTGTAATCACAAAAACTAAATCTAATCATAATTTTCGTTGAAATTCTACAATGAAACATTAAGCCATTTCATCGGTGTACCTTCGTATCGAAACTGTCAAATATTCAACAGAAATGTGACACGACTGTCACGTTTTTTGTCATTACACGATGCAGACGTTGATTGGGTGTTGCTATGCTTTGGAATTTATTTACCCCTGTATTTTGGCCACATTAGTTTGTGCCATGATCGTGGTGGAATATTGTTAAAGCTCCAGCCTCTCAAGTATAAGCGTGCGGTTTCCAGATTAGGCGAGTATACCTACCAATGTATCTTTTCTGAGTAATATGTAGTTTCTAAGTGTATCTTGGATCAGTGCCTGAGAGAAGATGAAAAAAACATCTCGAAGAAACCTGGACTTTACAGTCTGAAATACGCTTTGAGCAAGCGTGGTGATTAACGTTCATTTCTTCTCAGTGTGAAAAAAATCGTGTGCCTCGCGTTGGGGTTACTCCATCTGCTTAATGAAAATCACCTATGTTACAGTCTGGTGTCCCCAATACGGGGGTAAACCCTCATCAAGCGGAATCTGGCAACACCATCACAACTTTTTCATGCAACCGCAGTTGTCAAATTAGACGGTGTTCGATATTTAACACTTTGACACTGGCAGCTAATCCTCTCGGTCACTCCTCTTTTTGTCGATGGTCTCAAGTGTCATGGCCGCCTTCGAATAATCCTTTTAAACGCGCGCTCTTATTAAATAACCTGTGTCGTATTTCTGTGCTTATATGCTCACATTTTATGTAAAAAAATGTAATCGGAAACCTTTATTTTCGGGTTTCTTGTGCGGGATAACACAAAGAGCTAAGAAGACACAGATAGCATTAGATACTTCAATTGAAGTCGCAACAAGAGACGTGTTAACTATCAATTAACATCTTTGTAGAGCTTAAAAAATGAAAGTTAGAATAGATACTTGAAATGCCCTTGTGTTTTATAAATCTGAATAGTTTGTTTCTTTGAACGCGGTACCTATCAAGAATTACTGGACGGATTGGAAAAAATATTTTTTAGACATTTAGAAAAAAACTACTTTCCAGCTCCAGGGAGTGGTTTTAATGGGATGTAGGTGAAATCAGTGGGTGAATTAAGATTTGAAGACTGTATGGACTTTTCATATCGAGGTACCGGTAGATACAAGGTGTTACTCCTAAGTCCCAAGGGGCGATCGCAGTTTCACATCAAATCAAAAAATCCTTATCATTTCTTCGAAAACGTCAAAAAGGCGTGCGTGACATTTTCACACGCATTCGAACGATCAAAATATAGTTTTTGACAAGTCATACGTAATATTCAAAGGCAATATCCACCCATGTCAAATGTAAAAATGGCTACCCAAGTAGTCCATTGTCGCTTTATTGCTAAATCATTGATCGTCGATAACTATGTGGATCATTCACGCGACGCCCGACAGGTGGCAGCACTTGCTACGTCATAGATCGAATCGTCTATTGAATTAGATTCCTTTTTTGAAAAAATGTCATGTGTCACGTCAGCTTGGTTCCGTGAAGCTATTTGGGAATTTTAATTTTAAGAATCAAATAAAGGATTGTATTTTTTTGATAACTTTAGTAATAATCAATTAGGTAGATGGTAAGTAAATTACATACAGAAGCTAGTACAAGTTGTTTTTACAAAGTTCAATTCAATTCCTGCATAATTCAATTGAAAAGATTTTCCACTGAGTAAAGTAAATGGATTCTATCCAGAAATGTGTGAAAACCCTGAAAAGAAACTTGTTTTAAATGTTTGCCAAATTAAATAAATGCTATTTTTCAAATCGCAGTTCGCACGATTTGTCAATATAATAATGTGTTCCCTCACGGAACTCCAAAAGTAGACAGTTACCAACGACAAATATTTTGTAGGCGTATGACGTTGTTTTTTCGAAATTTGAATTTGGAAGCCCCAAGTTCAGTGTGGCCAACCAAAATGCGTTTGTCGTGTAATCCTCGAGGGATATGGATTATTTTTTTATATATTCCTTCTCAATCAATTATTATTTTTTTGAAACATTGCTCTTCGCGTGGGATATTGGAACGAAGGCATGTCGAGAATTTTATACGGTTTATTAATTTTCTATTAGTTATTGTAATCCAGTTTCTTTTTTCTCTAAAGATGTCACGTCGATCAAAATCATAGACTACTTAAAGATGGAGGATGAACGCCTATTTATTATGACGACATTTTTTTAATGAATATTTTTGAAAATAAAATTAGGAAAGGAAAAACAGTAATTAAATGGGTAGAAATTAATTTAAATGCAGTAAAAAGTTAAACGATCTGAAAGTCTAAATTACACATTAATAGCGTTTTTGCGAATTTGCTCTGTAAATATTGATTCCACTTATAATATAATAGCAAATAAATTAAATATTGCCGTTAAATTATAAGAAACATGGGGTTGAGTGACGCCTGGTGCGGTCGTTTCATAGATGGGTGATCTTCTACCTATGTCATAAGAAGTTTCTCCATGTTTCGGAAGGTACCTACATTAAATGGAGCAATCGTTACGGGTAGTCCAAAGCCCGAAATTCTGAATTAGAAGAGTATTAAGTTGCCCGGGTAACTGGGTTGTGGAGGTCAGATAGGCAGTCGATCCATATAAAACACAGGTACTCAGCTGCAATTAGTTAGACTGGAAGCTGATCATAACATAGTTGAGAAAAGGCTAGGCAGATTAGGCAGATGGGATGACGGGGATGACGACATTTTTTTTTTTAGAAGGAATTAATTCAAGTCTTAGTTACTTTTCAACAATCGACTTTCAAAAATATCGGCGCTTCCTTATACAGGGGTTACACGATCAGTCTGGCGTCATTCTGGCATCAGTATCAGACTGACGAAAGACTGACGGACAAAAAAGATTTTACATATATTGGTACATTTTGGACCATCAGTCCGTCAATCAACCGGTTACACGATCATTCTTCCATCATTCTGACCAGACTGATGGACTGAACTGACGCCAGACTGATCGTGTAACCCCCTTTTAACTAACTAAAACTTATTGACCCAAGAATGTGTGCGTTTTGTACAGGGCCACACAATACCAAAACATCCCCTTTATATATTAATTGCGTACTAAGGACTGATTTCCAACTAATTTCCTTCCAGTCTGCAAGACGTTAAGCTTACGTTCCGCCATTAATAATTTCCATGTACAAACACCAACACATCAACCTACCACAATCTGTCAAATTTCTGCAATAGATTTTCAACCTTATCACAATAGTGGAAGGTTAATTTTCGATTGGTAAATTTGATAGGTTCGGGTTGGTTGATCTGCTGTCGTCTGTGCTTGCCTACTATTAATGTTCTGTAGTAATCCTCAAAGCAGTCGTGTGCTTCGGTTGGCCCCCTTGGGACTGGTGTTGTGTTTTGCTTTGTTATGTTGGTAGTTAAAGGTTAGAGCTGTTTCGTTTTGGTTCATAGGTTGATGTTGATATGCAGTTTTATTCGGAATTCGGATGACTGCAAGTTTCTTCTTCTTCTTCTGAACTTCTTCCGGCACCCGGATAAAAAGTAAACTTCTGATATTAAAGTAATATTATGATGGCGTCCTAGCCGATTGCTGGCCACAGCGGCTGTTCTCACAAGGTGATCAGCCAGCTGCAGGACATATTATAGTGCACAAGCCTTTGTGCAGACACAGGTGCACTCCCTATTCCCTCACTCTTTTAACCCGATGGGACGGCAATCCGACACGACCGGAGAGAGATCAAAGTTATATTATGGCAACGTTTCATCAAAATCCTTTTGGTCGTTTTTACGTGAAACAGAAACAAACATCCATTCAAACTTTGGCGTTGATAATATTAGGATACTTAATTACTTGCGACCTGCCCTGACTACGAAAGGCGAGATACCTATAGATTAGTATAGATTAAATATCTATCATCCACGTCAATGACTCTTATCTGATAATCTATTCTGTAATTATTAATGACAACATATTCCGTAGTTTTTGAGATCATCGCGAACGCAGCTAAAAAAAAAAAAAATAGTGTCTGGCTTAATAAAGAAGTGGTAGAATCTTTTCACTGGCCAATTGTAGGCTATTGCCATAGAGCGATAGTTCTAATGTGTTTTTTGGTAAATGGTTTCATTTAGAACACACTAGAACACATTAGAACTATCGCTCTATGAACTAGATATAAAGGTTCCTATATTCTCTTTTTAAATATCGAACGATTTGCACCGTGGAACAACAAAAATAGCATTTGAAAAAAATATCAGTCACGACCGTTTGCGCAAAAGCTTAAATCTGTAAAAAAATAATTTCTCGATGAAAAAAAAGCGGCAATGGATTAAAGAGCACGCTCCATTGCCGATTATAATTTTCGCTCGGAAGAATCGCCATCTCTTTTTTATTTGTAGACTAGGGCACACATTTGGGTATGCTTGTGCTTTCAAAGAATATTCGGGAAATATAATTTGAGTATTTGTAGAGCGATAGATAATTAAATATCATAAAAATGTTTGAACAGGATTTCAATAAGTTAAAGGACATACGGAAATAAAAGGAGGAGGAAAAGGACATCAGAAAAATAAAATTGAGAGAAGTTTTAAAACAATAGCTAATTTCACCGTTGTTTTTATCGTAGCGCGTAGCACTATTGCTACGCGCTACGAAATCTACGCAAAACAATAGATACGCGCTACAAACATATTTGAAAAAGGAACAGACAAACTGTCATTCATACATTCGTAGTACCTTCGCGAAACTTTTTTAACCACCAGGTGGGCACAGAATACTTTTTAATTGGGACGTTTGTGCACAAAGCTGAGATTGTGCAACCCTTAAGATATTGTTAAAGAATATTTGACAATAGCACTACGTGGCACTGTCGTGGTGCTGGTGTTAACAGTGGGAGGTCGCAGTTGAGGGTTAGGTTCGTTTTTTGCAATTTTGGTTTAAAAACATCACGGTGTCGTGTCTATGTATAAAATGGTAATCCAGTATAGATACGTAATGTGATCTCTTTATTGTTAAACTTTTTTTAAACGTTGATTAGAATTAAGGAACTTTAGAACGATTTACCGATTTACCTTACCCTTTTACGATATAAAAATGATGAATTAAGTCTGTATAACATTGATTAGCTAACACTAGTATCTACTATATGTGTATCTAATACAATTAAATAACATGTAATTAGCTTCCAAATTAACCAAACAAACATGAATAATTTTCTTAAAGTTGATGTTTTTGATTTATGTTACCAGTAGATTATGTCATAAAACGAGGAATTCTAACGTGGTACTATCATAATTATTTTATTTCTAAGACCCAAACAGCTACTGCTTTTGCTCTATTTCCTCACAAAAACTATAAAAAATATCAGAACATCCGTTTTATTATATTTGAACACATTAAAGTTCCGTCCGATTATCCCGAACGACCTGTAACTAAATCGATTATAAAAAAATTCTATCCGAATAAATCCCTCACTATAAAAAAATATAACAGTGACCTTCCGATCGGTCAGGAAACGAAAAAATCTTTCGAAAAAAACTATAAAGGCCATAATTCACAATTAAAAACGGCTACTGGTCATAACCAAAAGTATACATAATAAATTTCTTCCTTAAAAAGGTCGAATGAAAGAGGCAGGATACAGCCACAAAGGCGGGACAACGTCGGGCGCAGCGAGAAAAAAATAAAAGTTGTTTATGGTCATTTTGCCGCCAACGGCCGGAGTTTAAATTTAGAATTAAAAGTTTAAAGCATGGTAGCGATGTGTAAGTTTAATTCTGTTTCTTGTGCTTTATAATTTTATTCTTTGCTGTGATGATGTTATTCAGAGGAAAATACATATTTTAGTCTTATGGAGTTCAATGTTGTATCTTCAGTGTTTGTCTCCCAAGGACTGAATCTCCAAAAAGAGAGTGAGTGTTTGGTTTGGTAAATACATATTTTTGTTTCCTAGAAGAATGGTGCTGGTTGGCTTAAACAGTGCCAGTGATGGGATCATATAGGTATAGTTAGTAAAATAGGAATTGACTAATCTGGAAACTCCTGTTTACCTTGAGCAATTGTTGATCAGTGGTGGTTCCATCTCTACGAGAAGATTCGCGTCATAAGCTTTGCCACTTCCAAGTTGATTTCACTATAGTCGTGTACGAACAAAACACTACTGCGCATGCGTGAGACAATAAATATGTGCAAGAGCCAGTTTCACAAGTTCCAGATATAGTTTTAGATAGCTATCTGATAGTTAATGCCATAAAAAAGTACTTAATCAAAATTAAAAAAAAATCTTTTTTTTAAACTTTATCTGAAACCTGTGAAACTGGCCGTAAATATCTTGATAATAAGATGAAAGATTTGGAAGCAACAGTTAGTAGAAGCAAGGTCTATTATATGAAAGCAAAAATATACAGTATCAACGATGTTATCCGTTAAAATAAACAAACTATACTACGTACAAGTCTATCCATTCACAACAATATCAAAACGTTTCTCATATTTATTTAGCTACCTTCAAATAACTAAACATTGACGGATCGGGCCTCGTTTTACAAAATACCAAACAAATACACCTGTGCCAACATCGATTAAAAAAAACGACAATACTCTATTCCTCCATTCATAGAGAACGGAACTGACAAATCATGGACAAAGGATGCGTCTGCCCGTAGACAAATTCTCACGTTTTTTTTCTCAACTTTGATGACCACGGTAGCAAAATTTATGACGGCTAGGTGCGAAAAGGTTGTGAAAGGAGGTAAAATATGACTTTGGAAAAATGTTAATTGTTCCGTTTTTTTTGTGCTAATGATTATTTGGCGATTATTTATGTCAAAGACAATGTTTAATTATTATTCCGCTTAAATTTATGAGGAAGAAAGTTACTTGTTACTCTTATGAGAAATTGAAAAAAAATGAGAAATTTGGAAGAAGTGTTATTGTGATATTTAATTGTGATAGTTTTTATAAATTTACTGGTTTCTGCAAGCGGTTTCTATCGCGTGCCTTGGGAACTACATTACGCATAAAAGATAGCCTAGGTATATCAAATCGGACCAGCAATTCTTGAGATTTGCGCGTTCAAGAAAAACAAACAATCTCTACAACTTTATTAGTAATATATTATAGTGTATATAGTAGTATAGTGCTTCAACTGTTTGAGTACTCATGATATCAAATACGATAAACTAGGTGAAACTTTGTGTCTATAAAGTCGAATTTGCACAATGAAATCGATGCGCGTAACTGAGAGACGACTTTCATTACAAATTCAATATCATTAATCCCGCAATCTTGACATGTAATATAGACTGATACATCATAAAAACTGTGTAAAAACCCTCTTAATCGTTAATTACATTAATTATTAATGATAATAAACTAATCAAGGAGTTTTTAGTCCCTACAGACAACAACACATCAAATTACCACAATCTGTCAAATTTCTGCAATAGATTTTCAACCTTATCACAACAGTGGAAGGTTAATATTCGATTGGTAACATTTGACAGATTCGTATACGTTGACCTGCTGTCGTATGTACGTTCTCTTCACAAATAGGTATTGTTACTGATAGTATTTATCTATCCATTTTGGAATTTACAGAAGATACTGTCATATTATCTAACGGGTTATTTTGTGAATTTTTTGTTTTGAAATATTGAGAAAATATGGCTACTTATCTGGTGGTTAGAAGTTTTTTTTATTATAAAGGAAAATATAATGATTAGCTCGTGGTTAGGCACATCGGAATCGATCAATCATAAGGTTAAGTAAGCGTCAATTCACACCGAGACGCGACGCGACGCGACGCTGCACGCAGATTTTACATAGAGCGACTCAAAATATACTTTATTCACTACACGAAACGATACACATTTGATTGTGAGAATTGATACGTCGCGCTGCACCTCGAGAACGAGACGCGTCGCGTCGCGTCTCGGTGTGAATTAACCCTAACGCTCACTGCCTCTTTGGTCTAGTGGTCGCATAGCCGACTGCTATGCACGAGGTCTTGGGTTCAATTCCCGGAACGGGCCGAAATTGCTTTTTGGGTTTTAAAACTTTCACAAAGCAGCCCGGAGTTTGAAGTTGGTGATTGATACACCCGTGCATCGGAGAGCACGTTAATGTCGGTCCTGCGCCTGATCTCTCTCCGATCGTGTCGGATTGCCGTCCCATCGGGCTAAGAGAGTGAGGGAATAGGGAGTGCATCTGTGTCCGCGCAAATGCTTGTGCACTATAATATGTCCTGCGCAGCTGGCTGATCTCCTTATAAGTATGAGAACAGCCGCCGTGGCCGGCAATCGGCTAGGACGCAATTATTATTATTAAGTAACGCTCAGCTCAATCGGTCTGTGGATGGGTGACCATCTAAGTAGTCATACTTAGACGAGTTCCACCGTGTTCCGGAAAGCACGTTAAATTGGTGGATCCTCAGATCTCGGCTGTCATTTGAATATCTTTGGTAGTAGTTACTGGTAGTCAGAAGCCAGAATCTCTGACAACCAGTCTTACCAAAGGGGTGTTGCTTGGATGACTGGGCTCGGGAGGTCTGATATGATACCATATGATGAAGATAATATGATACCTATAATACCGAATAGGTACCTATAATATGATATCGTGGTACAGACGCCAGCACATGAACTTACCACAATCTGTCAAATTTTTTCAATAGATTTTCAACCTTATCACAATAGTGGAAGGTTGATGTTCGATTGGTATTTGTCAGATTCGGGCAAGATGACCTGCTATCGTCTGTACATACGTGTTAGGGTAGGTTTAACAGTTGTCTGTTATAAAATATCTAAGCTTATAATGACGTTTACGAATTTAATTAACAATTAATTAGCTACCTACTAGGCTATCTACCTAAAATAATTAGCACTAATATAAATGAAAAGATAATGATACAAATTATCGATTGCCTATTAATTATCAAACGAAATAATATCTAATATTATTTTACCTCCCATTCAAAAACTACAATAGCGCGAAAAGTTTTCATTCCAAAGAGTATCGTCGTACCATAGAGATACCATAGACAATTGATAGAGCCTCGTGCGTGGCACGCGTCGGCAGCAAGTGGCACAAATTGAGTGCTCCAATTACGGTGTCGGGGTGACAGTATACAGGGTGGTGTTGGTGTCTTTTTAACCGAATTCAAGAAAAGAAGGAGGTTGTCAATTCAACCGCGTATATTTTTACAATGCATCTGTAAATTAACTCATATTAAAATATAAGTAAATGTAATTTACTCTGGAAAATGTCAGCCAATTTTCAGCATTGGATGGAATATAGAAAATATTGGATCTCAGTTCTGGGAGTAAAAAGTATTCATGTACAGACGACAGCAGGTCAACGTATACGAATCTGTCACATTTTACCAATCAAACATTAACCTACCCCCATTATGATAAGGTTGAAAATCGATTGCAGAAATTTGACAGATTGTGGTAACTTGATGTGCTGTTATCTGTACATTTCACCCTTATTAAAAGCCAAAATGTTTGTTATTGCATTGTGTTACACTAGAAATTGATGTCCAAGTTTAGACAGATACTCTTGATGAAATAACATAGCTTTATTATTATATCGATGGGAAGTCATCAGTATGACCCCTCCCGCTGTGGGTGACAGCGGGAGGGAGTGTCAGACTTTTACTGACTAAAACCCACCGTGTTACCGGTTAACGTTTGATTGGTAAAATTTGACAGATTCGTATACATTGACCTGCTGTTGTCTGTACTAGGAACATCGAAATCTCTTTAGATAGTAATGACATTGCAATCAAAATGACATGGACTAACGGCCGTTCCTAAAACTCTTTCTACCTGCTGATGAATTTTGGATTACTTCTATGGGGCAGTCGAAAAGCTATCCCTAGGAGGCAAATCCAGAGGATAGGATAGGACAGCATATGCAGTAAATCTCCATTAACAAAGAACTTTACTCCCCTTCGAGCTTTCGTTGTCATTCCTGCAAAAGTAACTGCCCATGTATTACACCATCTCGCTAAAATGCCTTAACCGATTGCGGCACAAAGAATGGTATCCTGGAGACCGAGATATACTTTTTATACGCGAGTAAAACCGCGGGCGAATGCTAGTCGTTTAAAAACAGTACCAAGTCCTGAATTTATTGAAAATGACCCGTTACAAATTCTCGACGCACCCTGTATACATATTTCACCAACTTTTCTCAACAATGGGCCGCCATATTTGCGATGCGCACGTGACTCGAAATGGCGCCGTTCGAAAATCGAATAAATCAAGAGGATTGGCGGGTAATCGTGCTAAAACATCCGTTATGAGCGTCGCATGTATCTCGTGGTACAAATTAAATGTAAATAGAGGGTAGTTTTAGGTAGTTGAATTAAATGGTTAATTGTAGAATTATTTATTTGGATTTTCTGACTTATTTCTAACACCATTATGCTATAGAGAGGTGACATTTTCGCCAAAGTTGACTGACCAAAAAATATTTTATGAGAGGAAGATAGTATTGGCATTCGGTCAAGAACGAACAAGTATCGACATACTGCGGAAATCAATATTCTGTCTATCTCTGGATTTGCTTACTAAAGATAGGACTTTGACATTACTTGTATGGGGCTAATGTCAAAATTCTATCTCTAGTAAGCGAATCCAGAGATAGATAGGTTGTTGGGAACTGCCGATAGGGGGAGGAAACTAGTGACTTTCTAATTGTGCAAAATATCAAGCTGTTTCAACAATTTCTTTGAACTTGGATCAAATGCCCCGAGCGCTTCGATCACAAACAGCTCAAAACAATATTAAGGTTTGAACGGGAATTCCGTTTCGATTTTTCGAAGTACTCGTATGTATATAGGCACGTTGAATTGTCGGTCCGTCGATCCGAAATGCATGTTTTCTCTATGACATTGCGTTTTGAAGGAAGATAACGTTGCAAAGCACATCCTATTATTTTTTTTAAAGTTACGTATGTTATAGTTTTCGATACATCCCAGTGGAGCCTACTATAACCAAAGCCTGCCAGGGCTATGGAATTGTTCGAGAGAGTTACCGCGGCCCTGGCACACAAAGGGCCCCTAAGGAACACGGTGGGTAACGGGAAAATAAGGCGTCGATACATATTTGCGCCGTAGTATTTATACCTAAAGGTCAGGTATACCTATTTGTAAAGCAAATTGCCAAAAAATATTCTTCATTAAGTGAACGTTTATATTCAACGTGCTATTTAATTAACATATTGATTAATTCAATCTAGATAATGTTGCAGTTTATATTTGGTGGTCCGACGACTTGTCTTATGGGCGGGGACTGTTTTGTCTTTATTTCTTTTAAGTTTCTGTCTCTTTTTAGTTGTAATAGTAGTTTTTATTTAATAGTAGGTATCTACTGGTTTTAAAAGAGGTACATTTTTAAGAAATTCGATCAATTGAATGCTGGTGGATTTTTTTATGAAATTTTAACAGATTTTTTAGTTCATTTTAATGATGTACGTGTAGGAGATTGTTAAGAAAATGTTATTTTCCATAAAACAAACAGTCCTATACTTATTTTGGAAAACAGTTTTAGTCAACACTTTCAAGGTGTGTTGGTCTATAACTGTGGAATTCAATATTCTCTCTCATCTCTGGATTTGCTTACTAGATAGGAATTTGACATTACTTGTATGGAGCAAATGTCAATATTCTATCTCTAGCAAGCAAATCCAGAGATAGATAGGTTATTGGGAAATGCCGTAAATTAACATGCTTAACTAATGTAAATATTGTATTGTATTAAAAAACTGTAAATAGAAAACGTCAGCGTCTTTTCCTATATCAACTTTTTGAAAAAATGCTCGTTAGCTTAGTTTAACAGCTCCATATGCGAAAAACTTATGCTACCAACCTAAATAACAAAAAAAAGTATGTCAAATAATTCAATTTATTAACCAACCAACCCCTCTAACCTACAAAGTATCACCCTTACATTCTCTTTACGAAATTAGAGGCCTAAACATATCTAAACGAAATTATATTGCAAAGTAACCAGTTTCTGCTTACTCCAATCATTTCATCACCGATAAAAGGGGGCGGCAAATTGAAAAGTCTCGTTCCGTGTAATCGAATGATGAATATGAGGCCACATCAAAGAAATTTATCAATTTAATTCGTAAATCGACTAAAAATTACGTAGCGAGCAAATTTGGCGCCAACTTGAACATGGAAACGTCATTTGGGATATTGTTTTCGCGCGTTTTGCGCGGTATTTGAATTTGGAACGTTTAGTGGCTGTTGGCGAATGATGCTCAGAGGGAATTGTTTTTTTTTAATGCATCATTAATATGTATAATTTGATTAGTATGACATTCATAATTTATTGTTGCAATGAGAAATCGGAAAATAAGTGGAATTAAATTACTTTAATAATATTATTTAAAAAGAAGAAAGCAATATAAGCCAGTTCCTTATTTGAAAACTCAGACTTCCACAAAAATTAATGCAGATTGATATCAATTAAATTGCGAATAAGATATCGAATGAAGTACCAACATTTCGATTATGGAATTCGCGGTTCGAAATTCAGCATTCGTGGCGGGCGTTCGTTAAACCGTTACGATTCGATTTGTCGCCATGTTAGGTTAAACTGCGTCCGAAAAGTAAATTTATTACATTATTCTCGCGTCGGTACGCCCTCGTCTCTCGTCTTTGATCTACAATTTGAATTTTCCCTTTATTTTTACCACAAACGGCCTGATTGCTTTTTATGTCATCGAGAATTTTCTAATTCGAATTTTGTCTATGGTTAGATGGAGAAATTAACCTTTTTGGAAATTGGTTTATGGTTAGTGTTCTTGAGACGTTATTGAAAATCTTATTGCTTCAAATCGATATTCACAAGGTAGGAACGAAAAACGAAATTAGATATGTGTTTGAACTATGGAAGTCATAGAATAATTGTGTTATTGAAAGGATTCTGACTTCTTTTGACTAACTACTTTGATACTACTCGGCCCACCCAGATGAAATGAAGTCTAGCCTTTCTAGATAAATGTGCTATCTGAAACGTAAGCTTTTTTCAAATAAGACCACATTAGTAGTTCCTGATATAAGCGCGTTCAAGCAAACACACGTTTATGAGTAGGTAGGTACGAATTATTCATTCATTCATTTTTCCGTCGTTACCTGTGAGGTATGAGGAAGACGCTCCATACAAACACGGTTAGACTAGAAGCCACCTCCAACATAGTGGTTAACTAGGCAGATTGAACTTAAGGATGAAGAATTTCAAAATATTATCTTCCTTATGAAGTTTTTAATAATCATTTCTGCATGTTTTCATTATCATCTATTCTTTTGTATCAGTAATAAACCGCAAAAAATTCAAACAAATAATTATTCAATACTCCAAAAGGCAACCCTAAAAATAATTTCGCGTGTAATATCGGGAGAAAAAGCTTAAATCCCTCTCTATGGCCACCGAAGCAGAAGAAACACTTCCTAGGACCAAATGTCCGATTCAAAACTCCCCCACAAAACTACCCTCCTACCCTCTTACATGTTAAAGAATCCATAAATAATAGAGTTGACGTGCGCACGGATTGTGTTACCGAATCACCCCTCCCCATGTAAATAGCGATTCTTGTCTATGCGCCTAATGCCTCTATTGTCTGTGGTGCGGATTTATTATTCATTTTCTTTACATCTGACGGTTATTAGTTTCGTATTGGCGATTTAGTTTGTAATGTGATCCTGTTGGGGATATTTCTTCGTTGCATTTAAATAGCCTCGAAATATGGCTATGCTTAGATTATCTCTTCAAGTTCTAAGGTACTTTCTTCCTCCGTCCTTAATAGTATTATAAAACCTAGCTTCTGCCAGCGGTTTTACTCGCACACGTTTCATAAGGGAAATGCTTCCCGGTCCCGGATAAAAAATTGGAGGGAGTCTTGTGTCTAACTATTATTATGACTTGCTTTAAACTTTTGCTTTACTCTATAGTTTTGCTTGCTATAGACAAGTCACATTTATTTAAATAGTAAGTAGCACCTGAGGTTTCATCCCCGTCTTGTAGAGACTACTCTATGCTCTTGAATTCCTCGATTATGGGACTACCTAGCACTGAAATAATTTATTAAGTCGGAAGAGTAAGTAGATCTTGTGATTAGCGTTCAGGCAAACAAACAAACTCTTCGACTTTATAATAGGTAGGTACTCTACACAAAACGAAACAGTCGGTAATAAAAATATTCATAGAACTGTAATGTCATGATTTTTTAATAATAAGTGACCTTTAACTTGTAGAATAATGATAGAAGCCTTGACTTTTATCTTCATTTGAATTTCATTTGCTACCTACATTTGTCACGAAGATCACTACCTACTGTCATGATTCTTTGTATACTTACGGCCATTCCCAATAACCTATCTATCTCTGGATTTGCTTACTAGAGATAGAATTTTGACATTAGCTCCATACAAGTAATGTCAAATTCCTATCTCTAGAAAGCAAATCCAGAGATAGACAGAATATTGAATTACGCAGTTAGATATTTTATCTCACGAAAGCGGGTGAGCCATACTTGTGTCTCTGTCTATCTATTGTTTTGCTTAGATAGGAATTTGACATTACTTGTATGGTCAAAATTATATCTATTGGGAATGATCGTAAACCTTCATGCTGCTTTCTAGGAAACTAGATAACAAATAAGACTACTACTTAGTATCTGGCTTTAGCAATAATTATGATGATAGGGAAGTTAATAAAATTTCCGACAAAAAAGCACGAAGGAGTAGAAGGAGGCAACGGTTCAAGCATTTTCTAAACCAAATCGGTTTAGCAGTTTAGTAGTGGAAGTATAGCAAACATACAGCTTTGAATCGCATTTACTAACAGGGCTGGATTTTAAAATATGACATTTGAGATTTTAGATTGCGGTCTTTCTTTGACGACCCATATTTGAGGCAAGACAGGACGAGCATGTGAAACCATCACCTCTTGTCTTAGACCTGATCTCTCTCCGGTGGTGTCGGATTGCCGTCCCATCGGGCTATGAGAGTGAGGGAATTGAGAGTGCACCTGTGTCTGCACACGACAATTTTAGGGACCTGTGTTGATGGCCCCTTAGCCCCCTGGTTTGGAAAAATTGCCGTTCAACCTCGGGTAGGTTCTTTCTTTTACCAATCGAACATTAACCTTCCACTATTGTGAAAAGGTTGAAAATCTATTGAAGAAAGACAGATTGTGGTAGGTTAATGTGCTGGCATCTGTACATTGGAATATTCCGCAAGTAATACCGTCTTTTGTGATATAATAGGAAAACATTATGTGGGTAACGAAATGTTCTGGAAACTACCATTTAGACACGGTAAGGTGGGTTTTTTTGACGTCATAAGATATCATTTATTTGTGGTAGATTACTTCCCACTGCGTTAGAGAAGGTTTTAGTCCCACCAGTGGAAAATTCTAGAAAGCACAATAGAATCTATTGTTAATTTTGATTCTTATAGAATTCTCAAAATACTTTTTTGAGAACGTCTTACTTATAATTTGAGTATAAGGTTGCGAATGTGAGTGCTAAGCATGAGGTCCTGGTCACGAATTTTGGATGAGGATTTTTTTGGTATTAGAGTCTCCTTTGTGTGATTTCTCAGTATCAGTTTGTTTGAGGTCCGGTTGATGACCTTTCACTTGGGATATAAATATAATTGCCAAATTTATTTATACAACATCTGATTAAGAGCACTCGCTAGCTTTTAGTCGGCCGATAGTTTAATGGGGCTCATTAGTATGAAGATGAATGGTTAGTGCGCACATTTCGGTATCAGACTGATCAAAATGTATAATAAATTTACAACCGCCTTCAAAATAAACTGTTTCTGAAACATCGAGTCCACTACCAGCCACCAGATTAGTCTAAAATGGGCAGGGCCTTTTGAAAATAACAAAGTAACAGGTGTGAAATGAAATATTACTAATACAACAATATTTTCAATCAAACCTTTATTAGCATGACAAAAAACAAAAGACAATCAACCAGTCAAAATCTCCCAACAGCCAATTACAGCCACTAGCGTCCCAAGTGCGACCCATAGACAATAGAAACCGGTGTCAGGCTTGCGAAACGTCAGCCAGCGCGCCATTTGTTTGAATTGCCATAGACTAGAGTGGCGCCATGCCGACGTTTAGAAAACAAGCGCCATGACACCCACTTGAGGTTTCAACAATTCGTATTAAGTTTTAGAGGTCCATTTCGAACGATATATTGAATTTTTGTTTGATGAAAGGAATGAAGTGTGCTTGTGGTTTCGATAATTAAAGTTGGACTTGTTCTGTCTTTAGTTTTTACAGTAGTTTAGAAGCTTTTTGCTGTGGTTTCACTCGACGGGAGCTACGACTACTTCAGCCATTGGATTAAAAGTCATACCCTCTTCGGGTTGATTCGGATTGATTCTGTCTGAGACAATGAGAATGTAGAAACTAGATTGAGTAGCTCATGGCTAAGTATCAGTCGGATGGATCCGTTTTTCGGAAGGCACGTTAAATTGGTGGGCCCCGGCTGTTGTTTGAACACCTTCGGCAGTCGTTACGGGTAGTCAGAAGCCAGAGAGTCTGTTGCTTGGCTAAGGCCGGGTTGCTCGATTTAACTTTAATTATAACCTAACCTTGGTTACACAGCTGTCACGTCAAAAATTTGACCTATGGGCGGCCATTTGACGGCCGGTTAAGGTTAGGTTATAGTTAAAGTTAAATCGAGCAACCCGGCCTAACTGAGTTGAAATGGTCAGATAGAACATTGCTCTATGTAAAACACTGGTATCGGCACGGTTATTGATGGTTCCCCAGTTTTATTTGCACAATATATACTTAGTTCTTATCTTTAGTTTCAACTTTCTAGGTTCAAGAGGTACGAGCTGGTGACAGACGGACTTGTGTTTTACCCTTTGGGTATGGAACCCTAGAAATGTTTAATTTATAAATGTATATAAAAACGCTTTAATACCTATAAGACATTCCCAAAAGACTGCCTTTATTTCAACAGTAATTTGTAACACAAACTATATACATACGACTCCCATAATATTAACCCAGTGACCGCCTGCACTCCATATTCCTGCTAGGTATTATTGCGCCATATTGTGCATCGGTAATGCTGAACTGACGCGCAGATTATCTGGCACACAATATGGCCGACGTTTCAATGATTTATCATGCTAAATGTGCTTCTGTCTTCGAATGATTATGCGTGGTTATTATTGTGTAATTTTCTTAATTTGGTAGTAGAGGTTTTCGTTAACTTACAACGAGAATTTTCATATCTTTTTCTGACATTAATATTCTTACATGACGAGTAGATTAATACAGAGCTTTTTCTAGTTATGTTGGGGTCGGTTTCTTATCTGACCAGATGCAGCAGTGTTTTATATGGAGCGACTGCCTATCTAACCTCCTCAACCCAGTCACTTGAACAACCCGATGCCATTTGGCAAGACTGGTAGTCAGGATTTCTGGCTTCTAACGGGACGTATTTCGTGCACTTCACAACTTGTACACTATGCTCAATTATGAACTTAGCAACTGGTGCACTGCCCATATTGTGAAAACCAGAGTCCTTTATTTTTAGTATTTTTTTCCAAGTACCATATTAGAAGTGCACCAGTTGCTAAGTTAACCATTTGAGCATGGTGTACAAGTTGAGGAGTGCACCAAATGCGTCGAACCCCTTCTATCTACCCGTAACGACTGCCAAAGATGTTTAAATGACAGCCGGGACCCACAAAAACATGCCTTTGAAACGACTTGCTTGTATCTAAGCGCATCCTACCTAATTTTAGATTATTTTGTTTAATAATGGTCGCTAAGGATATTAAAGTTTTTATTGCTGTAATAAAACTATTGATTTAAAATCAATAAAAGCTTAGATCCTTTGCTAACTGTTTTGACATTATCTTAGCAAAGATTACATATTAAAGTAATATTTCATTGTTTAATAGATGTGAACTTTATTTCAATACTAGCTTCTGCCAGCGGTTTCACCCGCGTCCCGTGGGAACTACTGCGCGCACCCGGATAAAAAGTAGCCTATAGCCTTCCTCAATAAATGGGTTATCTAACACTGAAATAATTTTTCAAATCGGACTAGTAGTTCCTGAGATTAGCGCGTTCAAACATACAAACAAACAAACTCTTCAGCTTTATAATATTTTGTATAGATATCCTATTACGAAAAGGTTTGCACTTATTTTTGTTACTAACCTATTACATATTTAGATAATTTTGTGCTACGGTTGGCGCGGTCGGTCCGTGGATAGGTAACCATCTTACCATGGCGAATTCCTCCAAATTGGTGGGTCCTGGCTGTCATTTGAACATCTTTGGCAGTCGTTAAGGATAGTTAGAAGCCAGAAAGTCTGACAACCAGTCTTATGATGTTGATTGGGGTTGCTCGGGTGTTGAGGAGGTCAGATAGGCAGTCGCTCCATATAATGCACTCGTACTCATCTGCATGTTGAGACTGAAAGCCGACCCCAACATAGTTTGCCAAAAGAAAAGGCAAAATGATCAGTGCTTCCACTAAATCTATACTAATCTATCTATCTATACTATGTATAATATTATAAATGCGAAAGCAACTCTGTCTGTCTGTCACGCTTTCTCGCCTAAACCAGTGAGCCGATTTTGATGAAATTTGGTACAGAGATAGAATAGACCCTGAAGAACAACATAGGCTACTTTTTATCCGGGTACAGGAAATAGTTCCCTCGGGAAGCGGGCGAAGCCGCTGGCAGAAGCTAGTTGTAAATATCCTTTGAATCTATAAGTTTCTGTGGCAAGTAAATATTCTAAAATCTTTCCAAAAAATGGTAATATAGCCTCGATATTGGTTTGAAATTCAGTGTTGATCGATTGTCCTTATATAAGGGGTGTACCTATATAGATAGCTGTGTGTACGAGACGGAGCGAGAGTGCGCTTGGACGCTCTTCTTGTAATATATAGCTTGGAGGCGCATTCTGAAATGTTTTGATGGAAAATTTTGAATATGGGGACCTTTTGTGTTGTTAAATATTTTTTGAATTTTATTTTATGGTATTTGATTTTCTGTCGCTTGAAATAAATGCATTGTGTTTAATTTTTTATTTTAAATGAAATGTGGGCAATTTTTTTGGCTTGATTTTTGTAAGGAGACGTAGAACTATAGAATTAAGGGTATTTGATTAATTCACATTAAACAAAGAAGTATTTGAATTGCTATTGAGTGTTTACAAAAACACAGTTCACTACGAAATCCTGTGAAGAAATTAACAATAAAACGTATATCTTGTTAGTAAACGAATACCTACAAAATAATAAAAAATGCTTCGAAAGAACGTTCTTTGTTCGTTTGGTCTAAACCCACTCGAAAAGTGTTTATTAAAAATGTGTCCAAGTGTGCACCTATCATTTTAGCCTATTAACTGTCTCACTGCTGGGCACAGGACTCTTCTCACTCAGAGATGGAATGCGTCTCAATTACCACACTAGCTTATAGTGGATTGGTGATTTAAGAATAATTTCCAGGTTTCCTCAAGATGCTTTCCTTCACATTTACTCAGTTATTTGTATCTAAGATATAATTAGAAAGTACCTATAACTTTAAAACATTTTATTGGTACAGACGACAGCACATCAAGTAACCTCAATTTGTAAAATTTCTGTAATCGATTTTCAATCTTATCACAATAGTGGAAGGTTCAATTGTTAAAATTTGACAGACTCGGGTACCGTGACTTGCTGTCCTCTGTATCCATAACTTTAATAAACGTTTGACTGGTAGGTATTTCTCTGACCTGGAATCAAACCCGCACACTCGTTCTTGATAAAATTACTTCAAATAAGTCTGCTTGAGTAGGCTTTTTGGAGGAAAAAAAAGAAAAAAAAGAAAGCTTTTATGTAATTTCGAATGTATGAAAAAACCTTCTATTATCGTTATTATTTTCATCGCCTACACATAGTTATTTATGTAAAATACTTGAACTTTGCTTATGGGAAAAAAGCTAAAATAATTAAAGATATTAAGTATGTAAAAAAACTATGGAAAGCAATCGTCTGAATGGTAAATAAGAAATTGAGAGCTATTAAGGTACTTGTATGAGATTAAAATATTTCTGAGAACCTTATTATAAGTACCTATAATATTGTTTTTTAACTGTGCAACACGATAATATGGAATTAAGTTTTTTTAATATTAGGTGAATGTTTACTTTTTCTTCTGTGTCTGAGTTTTCAAATAAGTAGATATCTAATTTGTTTAGTGGATTTTCAGAAATCTTAACTTACTTCAGATTTGTTTATTCACAATATATCTACCATTTTGATTTGATTACCATAATATTTGCTCTAATCTGACATTTCGCAACCAATCAAATCAGGCTAAACAGATACAGTTAAGACATAATTTATTGACAAAACACGAAATTTGTATTTGTTTTTCAAAATATATTCCAAACTGGTCATTTGGCCTCTCATTTACTATGTGCCAGTACGATTACAACCTCTATAACAATAAATCAGGCGCATTTTATTGCTAACTATTATTACACAAAATAAAAAATAATGAAAAGCAAACGAATTGCAGAATGTGACGTGTTACGCGCAGCAGCCGGGGGGAGGAGGGGTGCGGCGTGCGGGCAGCAGATAAGCGGCTTAACTCCGCACCCGCCTGAGACAACACCATACGACGAACCTGCAAGCTAGAGCGAGAAACAAACACATTACTATATACAGCTGTAAACGTTACTGCGTACGCTCGGCGCGGGGCGTTCTCATTTCAAACGTTCCAAGTCCCTTTCCCGGTATTTTATTTTGACATTTAACGTCAAACGGTAAGCGCCATTTTCGTTCGCGCGCTTTCGGTAGGTTACCCGACCGGGGTGGCCACAATAAAATAAAAATACATTTTCCAGGGAATATCTACGTGGGTACAAGTAAAGTTTGCGTTTGTAACGTATAGCTATGTGTCGCACAATTCAGGCCCGTCTAAACAGCTAATTTTAAAGAAGTCCAACAGAGTTGGGGCGAATTTCGACGACATTTTTTGTGTGACAGTAGTTTTGATATGTCTTTCGAATAACTTGCGAGTTTATTAAAAACTGTTTTTTTTTTCCACAAAAATGGAGAGCTGTAGGATTTTGGGAAAGCTTTGGGCGCTACTGGCATTGTAGCATAATTATTTCTTCCACATATTTTTTTTTAATTAATTTTCGTTCAAGTTATATCATTTTGTTATGTGATGGTTACGCACTTTTGGTTAGAACTGTAAAATAAGTCAGGTGCAAACAGACACTTTTGGCTGTTACCTAGAAATAAAACATGGAAAGTTCTTATACTAGAATTTTTCTGCGAAACGAAATAGGGCTTCATTCTAAGTATTTACGTTTGTTGCTTCTACATCTAGGAGTCAATAGTAGATTGTTGGGATAACGTAACAGTATGGCTTAGGTTATATTTTAAGAATAGGATGTAGTTACATCTGCTGAATCACATGTAACGTTATGTTACATTAACGAAGTTAAATAGCTAATCTTTTTGCTTTTTCAGAAACTAGAAACTTTTGGAAAAGCAGCCTGGAGTCTAGAAGTTGGTGATGATAGATCCACGAGCCTAAGAGTCTACGTAAAGCCAGCATTTTCAAGTCAGTAGCAGCCGTTGTTAAAATTTCACGTAAAAAGAGATGTGGGAAAACGTGTAACTATTCATGTCATATGTGATTAAACCTTCAGCTCACTCAATATTAAAATATATTATTATTATAACATAAAGGTCATGTGTTTTTCTTTTACTTTCTTCCTTATGTCGTATGTCTGCTTTCATTCATGATCATCTGCCTAGCCCTTTATCAATTATTTTGGGATCGGCTTCCAGTCTAACTGGATGCAGCTGAGAACTAATGTTTTTTATTTCATTTATGAACATAGGATAACAAAAGGTTTCATGATTTCTCTGTCGCTGGTCAATGTGAGCCTGTGTTACCTATACTAATTATAATCCTGTCTTACGTAGGTATCTTTCGGCTCTTGAAACTTTTATATTGGCTGCAATCTCAATGATTTTTTTGTAGCCTGACACCTGTTCAGGAGATTTTATCCTTCTTAGCAATGAAAAAGAAAACAAGTGAAACTAGAGCTGTTCCTTAAAATATGAGGTTGGAATGGCTGAATCGATCGAGGTAAATAAAATAAGTAAGTTTGCTTCTATGAAACATTTTTTTTCACAAATGATAATAAACGATAATCGTATTATCCTGCCCCGATTGCTCAAGTAAAATAGAGGGATGTAACTAATTGTTTTATTACACCAATAATCAATTGTTCAATGTTGCTAAGTATGATAATTATTACAATTATCGCGTTACTATTTGTGAAATAGGTGACTTGGATTCAAACTATGCATGCATCACGGTGGATCAAGTGTCGAACAATCAATTTTATTGTATTTTCCAAATCACGTACATATTCTTAGCCGACGGGTTGGTGATTCATTGCTAATCTCCACCTTCTAACATTTATCGAAAGGAGACTGCCATGCTGTTCTTATAGTCTCTTTAGTCTGCCTCGTTGGTCTAGTGGTCGCGTTGCCAACTGCTATGCATGAGTTCTCGGGTTCGATTCCCGGGACGGGCCGAAATCGCTTTGTGGGTTTTAGAAACTTTCACAAAGCAGCCCGGAGTTGGAAGTTGGTGATTGATATACCCGTGCATCGGAGAGCACGTGTCGGATTGCCGTCCCATCGGGTTATGAGAGTGAGGGAATAGGGAGTGCACCTGTGTCTGCGCAAAAGCTTGTGCACTATAATATGTCCTACGTAGCTGGCTGATCTCCTTATACGAGAACAGCCGCCGTTGCCGGCTATCGGCTAGGACGCCATCGTCTTTTTATGATTGTTTTGGAACATGTGTGATTTCTTTGTACAAAATAGCGATGTCAACCTTCTTATTATGCAAATATTAGGCTTAAAAAGAGAGAAAAACATTGCTTTATGTGGTCTGGGGTTTAAGACTCCTTGTTTTAAACAGACCTATAAACTCACTCTCACTATTTTTATCTCTCCATATGTTAGCCCAATGTAAACTTTTGCAACAAATTACGAAACCTAGACTTTAATTAACTGGCATTAAGAGGATTATCGAAATAAATCTACTATCACTACTATTTCCGACTCAGCATGTTTACCTACTGTTTCAGATATACCATCTATACCTGCAAAATAATTACAAATAATTTATCATTAAATATATACCTAAGGATTAGGTTACTTTTAATTACAATGAATATTTAGTTTATTTTTCTCCTCTCCTAAAACTGAATAATATTTTGTGAAGAGCGAGACCTAGCACAGGTATGTCAAATACCTAAAAGGAGGTCTACGCGTGTAACGACTTTTTATCAATTTTAGATTACGAAATAAACATTTAAATTTTTACAAAATAATAATATTATAATGAATTATCACCTTCTCTACCATATTACCTAAAAACAGTTCACCTTCACAAATTACGTCCAATTACAGTAATTAAAGAAGTCGCTTCGTCCTCCATGTCCTCGTGATGCCGGTGCTGCGTCCTACACGCTGCGGGCTTCAGTCGACGAACTCGGCTCGAGTTACTCTACCGCAGTGAACGAAGCACCGGGTGGTTTGGAATTTTATTACGTTTGTCGATACCTTTTGAAGGGAAAATCTATAGTATTTTTGTTATGTTTAAGCGTGGTAATGTCTGCCTCGTTAGTTTAGTATAAGTCGCAGTATGACTACTGTGTACGGGGACTCTGGTACGATACTCGGCTCGGGCCAAAATTATTTGGGAGTTAAAAGAATCTTTCTTAAAGCAGTCCGGAGTCTGGAAGTTGGTCATTGATACACCTGTTCGTCGGAGGAAATGAAAAGGTCGGTTCTGTGCCTGAACTCTCTCCGGTGATGTCGGATTGCCGTCCCATCGGACTATGAGAGGGAGGGAATTGAGAGTGCACCTGAGTTTGCTCAAATGACTGTGCAACTGGCTGATGGCCTCAGGTTCCAGAACAGCCACCGTGACCGCAATTTGGCCTGGATGCCATAATCATTGTTATTGTCTGGAAATGTAGTTTCTTTGAATTTGAATAAATAGTTTTATGTTAGGTTTTCATGGTTGTTCTGTTAGTTTTTTAGGCAATTGAACAGACAAACGTAATAAATATAGATAAACAAACATTCAATACAAACAAGTTTCCCTAAAACGTTACTGTACCTTTTTAAACCCCGACGGAAGGAAAGGGCTGTTTTAAGTTTGGCTGGTATGTGTCTGTGTGTTGGTATGCCACCGTATCTCTTAAACCGTTGAACCGATTAAGATGTCGATTTTTTTGGATGGTAGGTGGTATACTAGCGTCGGTTCTTAGATATGATTGATCAAAATCGGCTTAGGTGTTTTGAACTTATTAACGTTATTTGCTACTTTTTTGTGTATGTGTTATACCTGCGTATCTTTTGAGAATACTTTTTGTTTGTGTGATAGTAATGTTCAATGGCAAACATGATTTCTTTTGTGTTTCCTGGATATTTTTTTGAAGAAATGAAATAAACGTCTTATGTTTGTTTCAGGTTCAAGCACAAAATGAAACACAAAAAACTGTATTTTATATGCATATATTCGGATTCAATATTTCAATAGCTATCAGTTAATAATTAATACAACTTAACTTAAAAAAAATACACTGACTCTTCATAAAACGGTACAATTACTGTACTTAACTAATTTAGCTATGTCCAAGCTTATTATTTACTATAAATTACAATTTCATTACATTTAAATACTACGACGGGGAGTTTTGTTTTCGACGTTGGCATCACTCAAACATCAACTGTTATAAAAAAATAAAATTATACTACTCTTGCTTAAAAATAAAATTAAATATAGAATTTAATCTGACGTTTCAAAAATAGAAATTAAATAATCTATGATTTTTTCGCCTTTATGGGAGTTAAAATATCGTCATTGGTGAAAAAATAAGACGAATTTTACATAATAAATTTCTATGTTTATAATAAACGTATTTATCCCATTAACTGAGGTAGAGGCGAATTTACCTAGAGTGAAAAAAATAATATAAAAACAAAATTAAGTGCTTCAATGTTTAAGCAATCCCAATCCCGCGGTACTTTTTGTCACTAATAAATTAATTAGCCACTTTATTCCCGCACAAAACATTCCCATTTTATTTGTAAAATAATATAAATTAACTAATAATCTCATTAAATTACTCTCATGTGATTTTATTCGGCTCGAAAACGCGGTCATCGAGCAATAAACATTTTTATTATTTAACCGCCATTTTCGTCGGCAACTGTCATGGATGCCAATCTTGTTTTTAGCCGCCATCTTTATTCAGATTTTTTATCTCTTTATTATTCGAACAAAGTGTTAAAATACCACTTTATTGTTCCATAAAAGTCTTTATACATAAATTTTAGTGTTTTTGTAATTTTAAATGAACTTATTTGCAATTAAAATTAGGATACCAAACTTTATAAATAAAATTCCGAATTCAAGATGGCGTTGGAAGTTTTTGCTTAGTTTCATTGTTTTACGAATTAAATTATTTGTATAACTTATGGCAGGGTTGTCACTGGTCTAAAAAATAATAAAAAATACGATCGCTTAAAACTAGACAATAATAATCCACATTTACATTCGTAGCACACACATATACAAAATAAAACTCTTAACATACAATTTATTTACAATATAACTATGTAGCGTTACTTATATTAAAACATTTAGGTAACAAAGGATCGTAAAAATAAATTACTTGCTAAAAACAAATAGCTTCTTTAAGGTTTTTAAGATTTTATTTACTATTTTTTATTATTAAGTCGCCATTTTGTTAAAAACCTCAGCCAAACATTAAAGTTTGTTGTCTTATTTTTTTGTAAAAATTGATGTTTTTATTAATCATGTGGTTTTAATATAAGTAACGACAGTTTATTTCGTTAATTTAGCGAATTCCGTCACTAAATTTAGCCTAAGTTAACTCGTTTTTTTTTAATATAATAAGTGATATGATTTTGGGTGTTTTTACACAGGCGCAGGGAAGCAATTAATTCGAAAAAATAATTTTATACACTTCAAAAGTTTTTTTTTACTTTTCCAACGGCAATAACAAATATAAAAAAAAAAAAATATGATATCTATGATGAATGAAGTGCTTTTTATTAAATGAAATGAATATTATTTTTGGCGTTTATAAAATAAGAAAAAAATAGGAAAGTCTACAACAACGTTTTCTTCGATACACACACTTAGGCCTCTTGAAAGTTTTAGTTTTCGTTGAAAAACATTCGATAGCGTTTGATGTAAAACAATTTTTAGTAATTTTTGTAAATTTTAATTTCAACAAGACTTGAGGTCATATTTAGTTAAAAGTCGTTGTGATTTTTAGTTTATTGCTTATTTTAAATAATAAATAATTTTTATTTTCGTTACTAGTTCTCCAAAATATGATGGCAAGTCTTGTTAAAATTTTTAATTACAACACAATAACGCTTTCTACATTTCGAAGTAAATACGGACGATTTGAAGAGAATCTGTGTGTTTTGTCTAAATATAATATTTTAGAAATATATATACGATTTTATTGATATGTACTTACATCGTATTTTAGTTAATTTTCAAATTTTATCGTACAAAAGTTGAAAAAAAGACAAAAAGAACCGAAACAAAAATTGAAAAAAAAAAACAAAAATACGAGGGATTAAAAAATTGTAAAAGAAATATTAAACAAAAAATGATTTTTAAATAATACCTAACACAGTACTTAATAAAAACCATTTCCCATTTAACAGTCCCAAAAATATAAAAAACGCAAAAAAAGTACCAAAAACACACAGAATCCCTCCAATTCGTCCCCACACTATACAAGAAAATATATTTACAACTACAAAAGAAACGACTAGATAAACTAAACCATATTGATACCATACTTTTCAGGGGCAAAATAACTGTTCCCCGAATTCGAAAAGTTCGTGATCTGCGAGGCCTGAAGCATGCTCAAATGTGGGGAATTCTGGGACTGGTTTTCAGGGGATTCGGGGCCTGAAGAGAGGATGTTGTGGTGCGAGGCCCAGGCCCCAGGGGGCGAGGGGTTCCCGAAGGAGACTTGGTTGTAGAGCTGGTTGCCGTTGGCAGTAAGGTTGTGGCCGTGGTGGCTACCATGCGTCTGGTTCACTGATGAACCGTTGAAGTACTCCATCTGTAAGAGAACTTGGTATTAGCTTTTGATTTTTAATATAGAAGGTTTAGAAGATAAAAGTTTACGTTAGATTTGTTATTGAAGGAGAGTTCCTATGCTATAAACTTAGAACTACATTTAGTCTTTTTTTACATCTGCTGATGTTGCAGCAATTCAATATGTTTCTTAATAAAACCTTTAATTACCCCGGGCATAATATTATCCTTCAATCGACTGATTACTACTGGCAGATGTTTTCAATTAAAAATATCTATCTATTTATTGAAAGAGGAAAAAGAAAGAAAACAAATATAAATCGTATACTATTTTAGTAGCTATACCACCTATTTGAGCTTAGCTTCTTTGCCTTGTTCACGTACAACAGAAATAGAAGATTATATAATAATATCACAAACTAACCTGACTAGGATAATACGGAGAATTATACGCGCTTTGCCCGTAGCCCTGGTGATGGTGCGACGTCGAGTAGCTCCGGATATAGTCGGAACTGCCCGGCCAGTGGAAACTGTTGTAACTATCCGGGTGGTACACGTTCCCCGGCCCGTTGATGCTCTGAGGAGTGATCGGGGGAGAGGGCGTCGTCATGATCGAGGAGTTCGACCCCAAAGGAGTCAGGTTCCCCGTCAAACGCGAGCTGTATTGGTCCTTCACAAGATTGCTACCGAACTTCTCCGTGTAGTCCAATTTACTGGCGTAATCTAACCTTTTAGGACTGCTGTACAACTCCTGCTTCGGAGTCACCCCATACCCATGTATATTTGACACAGGATCCGAAGGTGACGACTCTTTGCCGCTCAATCTGAGCTCGTTAGAATTATAATGAGTTAACGATGTTAGACTATTGTTCTTGTTTAGAGGAGAACTCTCGTAGTTCGATCCTGCTGACTCCTTCTTGCAGATAACGTTTATAGGGGGACTGACAGAAGTCGTTGGTGTTATCGGAAGGTTCGGAGATGAGGTCGTGATACTAGAGTTCTGTGTTGTAGGTACATTTGAAGAGCTGGTCAGTGCTTTCGATGTGGTGATCTTCGTGGAACTGGTCGAAGCCTTTATGCTGCTGTTGGAGACTGTGGTCTTGGAGCTGGAGGTGGATTTACTGGATATCTGCGTGTTGGTTTGCTGTTGGAGCTGCTGCCGACATTTCGCTCTTCGGTTTTTGAACCAGACCTGATGGCAAGGAGAAATTGATTAGTACATAGTGGTAATCGATGAATTAGCAAATGGAGTGAACGTTGTATTGATTAAGCGGATTGACTGCGAGTAAAATAGTCAGATAATGTTCTGAATATTTAAGTTATTTTAGAAAGATTTTTTTATTTGTTTGTTTTTTTTTTATTTTCAGATCATAAACATAGAAAAAAAATACTAGTAACACAATTACTAGTATATTTAATTAATAAAACCATTAAACCAACCAAACAAATAAAACTGAACCCTACTACGAGTAGCATTCGCAACTACGCACGAACTATTTGCACAGCAATCACGAAGCTACCTCGCGTTCGCGCTTGTACTGAGCGGATTATACATGATTTATTATACGTATTTATAAGTAAACGCGAGTTTCGCGCCATTGGTAAGGGTGTTTTTAAATGGTCCTTTTTTCGTGTGTGTACTAAATTGTAGGATGAAGGTATTAGTTGGGTCTTTTTAGTTAACAGCTGGTTATTATTGTGAAAATTTAGTAGATTTGTTTATAAAAGAGGATTCTAATAATTATCGAAAATTGTTAGTAATTATCTTTGTGTTACAGTAAATTAGGCACCTACTCAATAATTTATTACTCAATCTATACTAATATTCTAAAGAGTTTGTTTGTTTGAACGCGCTAATCTCATCAACTACTGGTCCGATCTGAAAAATTCCCATGTATCGGGGAAGGCTATAGGCTACTTTTTATCCGGGTGCGCGCAGTAGTTCCCACGGGAAAGCGGGTGAAACCGCTGGCAGAAGCTAGTTACGGATAAAAATAATTTTCAGATTGATTTGAATGAAACGTTCAGTCCATCATAAAGACAACTATCTATAAAGAAATCAAAGGTTGTTTTATTTAATACTTTTAATAATTATCTTTTAGGTAAGTTTATGCACTCAAAAAATGAATACCTCAAAAATTAAAACATCAACACAGCTTTTAATGTTTCAAGACAGAATATTTATCTATCTCTCTCCTATTTTAAGCATTTTCATAATTTCACGAATAGAACGAGAAACATATTCTAAGTTATCTGGCAGATAGCTATCTACAACTTTATCTGGAACCTCTGAAACAGGCCCTCAGTATTGGAGCGTTAACTTAGAACGGTATTCACAAGTAGAGGGCGGATCGTGCTTAACCAAGTAAACTACGGCTTACCGCCCTTGCCTAATAATGAGTTAATCACGTTTTTTTATAAAACCTACCAAATACGACAGATGTTATAGTGATATTGTGTTCGCTACTTTGTGTAGAAAGATTCTATGGTTCTTTTATGCCCGTATTTGGAATCAATTAATATTAGAAAAGTAAGTTTGTTTGTGTATCTTTTAAGCAAAAGCTATTGAACAGATGCCGATGAAACTTAGCAGTGATATAGAATATCAGAATAATTAATGCAGGTATGCTTCTTTTTCACCGAGTGCGCGAAGCAGTTTTGGCTTGTTAGTTAGTTTTAACTTTGAACTTTTAGTTTTAAGTTTGAAATCGCAGTCGAAATATAATGATGACATTTCAGTTTTATTTTAGTTTACTTACTCCATAATTAAAACATATTAACTACTGACTGTCTCACTGACTAAACCCAACCACATTATTTTAATCACCTTTCACCACCACGTTTCAAACAATCCCGCAGCGTCGGCAATACTTATTGCCAACACAAGATACCCGTCGGCTAAACCATAGTCGCCCGTTAACTATACGCCTAGCCCGCTCATTAGCTAGCAAATAAACAGATCATGCTATAAGGGCACCCAGTTAAGCTCCCTTTAGTGATAATGTCTTATCAGACAGTTGCATCTAAACGGCCTAATTATAATGTGTTTGAACTTTCGTATCTGATGGAGGGACATCAAATGGATCGTCTTTTAGTGTAAGTGGCTAATTAATGTTTTTTGAGATACATATAATGAAGATTTTTGCAAACGGTGCTGGGTATACTTAGTACCTACTAAATTTAAAAAAAAAATTGAATGTCATTCATTCAATTTTTTTTTGAGAACCTCCTCCTTTTTGGGAAGTTGGTTAAAAATAGTTTGTTCTAGATTTCTACGCCATTATTCGTCTTAAGTGTTATTTTTTTTTTGTTTTTTTTTTGTATGTGAATTTCAACTAAATACTTACTAACAAATTAAAATGTAAAAAAAGGAAAATTTCGCCAATTTTGAAGTCGAGAAAAACTTGACCGTTAATTGAAGAGTGGCCCAGACCTTACTTGTTGCAAAATCTTATACTTACTTATTGTTTTACAATGTTACACTTTGTGATCAAAGGTCATTGCCCTGTAGTGAAACAATAGCGTCTACTATGTGCTGGATTTTATATAACGATAGTGGCCAGTTTCATAGGTCCTAGATAAAGTAGATAAAGACAGATAAATTCGTGAAATGTTTTTAATTTTAACTACTTTTTTCTATGGCATTATGTCAGATAGCTATCTACAACTTGATTAGGAACTTGTAAAACTGGACCTAAGTGGTGTTCAATGTGCAATTTGGACCAAAAATACGGGAAAAATTAACCGTTATGCCAAAATTTAACACATCAATAATTTCACAATTCACACCCGTTCTCAAAGCATNGATAAAAATAATTTTCAGATTGATTTGAATGAAACGTTCAGTCCATCATAAAGACAACTATCTATAAAGAAATCAAAGGTTGTTTTATTTAATACTTTTAATAATTATCTTTTAGGTAAGTTTATGCACTCAAAAAATGAATACCTCAAAAATTAAAACATCAACACAGCTTTTAATGTTTCAAGACAGAATATTTATCTATCTCTCTCCTATTTTAAGCATTTTCATAATTTCACGAATAGAACGAGAAACATATTCTAAGTTATCTGGCAGATAGCTATCTACAACTTTATCTGGAACCTCTGAAACAGGCCCTCAGTATTGGAGCGTTAACTTAGAACGGTATTCACAAGTAGAGGGCGGATCGTGCTTAACCAAGTAAACTACGGCTTACCGCCCTTGCCTAATAATGAGTTAATCACGTTTTTTTATAAAACCTACCAAATACGACAGATGTTATAGTGATATTGTGTTCGCTACTTTGTGTAGAAAGATTCTATGGTTCTTTTATGCCCGTATTTGGAATCAATTAATATTAGAAAAGTAAGTTTGTTTGTGTATCTTTTAAGCAAAAGCTATTGAACAGATGCCGATGAAACTTAGCAGTGATATAGAATATCAGAATAATTAATGCAGGTATGCTTCTTTTTCACCGAGTGCGCGAAGCAGTTTTGGCTTGTTAGTTAGTTTTAACTTTGAACTTTTAGTTTTAAGTTTGAAATCGCAGTCGAAATATAATGATGACATTTCAGTTTTATTTTAGTTTACTTACTCCATAATTAAAACATATTAACTACTGACTGTCTCACTGACTAAACCCAACCACATTATTTTAATCACCTTTCACCACCACGTTTCAAACAATCCCGCAGCGTCGGCAATACTTATTGCCAACACAAGATACCCGTCGGCTAAACCATAGTCGCCCGTTAACTATACGCCTAGCCCGCTCATTAGCTAGCAAATAAACAGATCATGCTATAAGGGCACCCAGTTAAGCTCCCTTTAGTGATAATGTCTTATCAGACAGTTGCATCTAAACGGCCTAATTATAATGTGTTTGAACTTTCGTATCTGATGGAGGGACATCAAATGGATCGTCTTTTAGTGTAAGTGGCTAATTAATGTTTTTTGAGATACATATAATGAAGATTTTTGCAAACGGTGCTGGGTATACTTAGTACCTACTAAATTTAAAAAAAAAATTGAATGTCATTCATTCAATTTTTTTTTGAGAACCTCCTCCTTTTTGGGAAGTTGGTTAAAAATAGTTTGTTCTAGATTTCTACGCCATTATTCGTCTTAAGTGTTATTTTTTTTTTGTTTTTTTTTTGTATGTGAATTTCAACTAAATACTTACTAACAAATTAAAATGTAAAAAAAGGAAAATTTCGCCAATTTTGAAGTCGAGAAAAACTTGACCGTTAATTGAAGAGTGGCCCAGACCTTACTTGTTGCAAAATCTTATACTTACTTATTGTTTTACAATGTTACACTTTGTGATCAAAGGTCATTGCCCTGTAGTGAAACAATAGCGTCTACTATGTGCTGGATTTTATATAACGATAGTGGCCAGTTTCATAGGTCCTAGATAAAGTAGATAAAGACAGATAAATTCGTGAAATGTTTTTAATTTTAACTACTTTTTTCTATGGCATTATGTCAGATAGCTATCTACAACTTGATTAGGAACTTGTAAAACTGGACCTAAGTGGTGTTCAATGTGCAATTTGGACCAAAAATACGGGAAAAATTAACCGTTATGCCAAAATTTAACACATCAATAATTTCACAATTCACACCCGTTCTCAAAGCATTCCATTTTCGAATTCTCCATTTCACCGCCATGTTTTATACAATCCTTAAAAGCTTCATAAGTACTCGACAACAGCCGTTGACGCAAAACAATCGAATAATTCGATTTTCAAATTCGGAACGTAATTCGATTGGTAGCGCTAATGCTCTATCCGTGTTGGTATAAATTGGACGTTTGAACGAATTAGAAATCAGTCGAGCGTTGGCTCCCGAACGAGACCGAGGTATTAATAAGTTTATTTTTTAATAGCGGTTTGGGTGGCTCACATTATGACGGATTATTCACGTATTAGATGCGCTATCTACAGTTAATTGAAACTTAATAATCTACGGCCTTTCTTGATAAGACTGATGGTAATTATATAATGTATTAACTAGATTATAATTTTGAGTTTTTGTTACGTAAGTTTGATGGAATGTTGATTTAGTGGTTGAATATGAAAATTTTATAAAGAATTATGTGTCTTACGTGTTGAGTTGATCTTGAGCCTTGAGTTAATAACCTCATTGCTTTAACATAAAAAATAAACTATGTGGTATTAACCTATATTTTCCACAAAGGACTTTCTCTTCTAAGATTCTCTATATTCCTATCTCATTTTCCAATCAAATAGACCTATTTTTGTATTATGCATCCGTGCCTGTGCCTAGGTACAGACGCCAGCATATCAACCTACCTCAATCTTTCGAATATCTTCAATAGAATTTCAGCCTTATTACAAAAGTTGAAGGTTAATCTTAGATTGGCAAAATTTGACCGATTCACATTAGTCGACCTTCTGGTGGCTGTACAATCGACCCCGGTTAGACAGGGGTTACACGATCAGTCTGGCGTCATTCTGGCATCAGTCTCCGACTGACGAAAGACTGACGGGCAAAAAACACGGTACATACATTTTGGACCATCAGTCCGTCAGTCACCCGGTTACACGATCAGTCTCCCATCATTTATGACCAGACTGATGGACTGGACTGACGCGAGACTGATCGTGTAACCCCTGTCTTACACCTGACCAAAAAAATTTTTTTTCGTCCATACCTGTACTCTACTCTCAGGAAGGTTAATCTTCAAGGCTACTTCTTCCCTCATGAAGATGTCAGGATACCTCGTCTTGCCGAACAACGCTTCCAGCACATCAAGCTGCGCGCGAGTGAATGTCGTGCGCTCTCGCCGCTGTTTACGGGGATTCACGCCTGTGGACAAGGAAATTACGTTATAGTATGGTTTGATTAGAAGAGCTCATGGCTAAGTCAAAGCCGCGTGGATCGATCGATCATAAGGTTAAGCAACGCTTGGCGCGGTCGGTCCATGGATGGGTGACCAT
>NWSH02000571.1:7833872-7851072 GCA_002382865.2 Heliothis virescens
AGGTCAGATAGGCAGTCGCTCCATGTAAAACGCTGGTTCTCAGCTGCATCCGGTTAGACTGGAAGCCGACCCCAACGTAGTTGGGAAAAGGCTAGACAGATGATGATGGTTTGATTAGAAAAAATATCTTAATTCGTATTTTTGCTGTAGATATGCCGAATAAAGATTGAATAACCCGAATACTTCTATCAAAATAACTTCAAAATCCCAGTATAACGAAATAATAAATATACATTTTAGACCTAATTAAGAATTTTATTACGATCAATTTTGAGGTTACCGAAATTAAATCTGAACTTTTCATTCAAATAGAAACATAAAAATCGTAAAAGCAGAGGTGTAAAACTAATATATGGCGACAGACATAAATAATAAGTAGATATATGACATTAAAATATATTATAGACCTCCAGGAATGTCATAGATAATTAATTTAATTAATTAATTATTGTAATAAAGTAGCACTGTGATCCCAAAATGTTACTATCGAAGTATAATATGTATGTACGAGTATACTAATATTATAAAGCTGTAGAGTTTGTTTGTTTGAACGCGTTTTTCGCACGAACTGCAGGTCCGATTTGAAAAATTCAGTGTTAGTAAGCCCAGTTATCGAGGAAGGCTATAGGCTACTTTTTATCCAGGTGCGCGGAGTAGTTCCCACGAGATGTGGGTGAAATCGCTGGTGGAAGCTAGTATATTATATCACTAGGGTTTTCTTGTTTATTGAAGGAATATAAAGCTGGCTTCGCATTATAGAAATTGTTCCTGCCGTTCTTTAGTTTGAATGTCATAAACAGTCAAACAAAAATGGTAGTATATACACTTTTCTTAATTTTTTTACGACCGATATTAATTTTATGACAAATCTTCTAAATTGTGACATTAAAAGTATTAAGTTATGCAACAAAACAAATTATTTATGCGATATTTTATGTCCCAAACGATATCAATAGACACTCGTAAAACTTTTCTGCTTTGTATTCATAGATTTCAACCATAGTGTTGTGTATTTGCTACTGGGATTTTTAATCTGTGATACTAAAATTTAATATTTTTGGAACTAGAGATTATTTTAATTCCCTTTTTATGGAAGATAATATTAGGAGTGAAGGTTTTATATTTAGATGGGTTTAACATTAAAGTGGGCTATTTTGATAATGATTTTAATGGCAGAAACTTTAAGATGGTGTTTACCTTTTTTAATTAATATAATGTAAATTCGATTCTCCATTTTCATAATATAAAATAAAATTATAACAGAGCTATTAACAATCACCTTCAATAAGAAAACTCATACACAAGAAAATAATATAATAAATTACTAAAGATATCAATTAAAATTCATTATCAATCGATAACAATCGCTATCTACTAATAACTAATCGATTATGATAATCGTATCGATCTTTTAGTCGATTATCTCGTTCCATCACTACCGCCACTGGTTTTTCCGTTCACCCATGAATATTAATTTGAAAAATGACAATAATTGTTCCACTCATCGCGTCTTAATAAAATAAAACTGGTTTTTTAAAACGCTTTTTAAATATTCTGTCAATCAAGTTTCTTGAATTTATGGTGAGAATTAAATTAAGGGAATAATATTTAACGTCATGCCTCAGAAATGCTTTTAATTATTTATGTTAGGAAATTAAGTTTGTGGCGTGTGTTCACCTTTTATTGCGTTCTATAATGCTATAAATATTGTGGAAGAGCTCGTGGCTAAGTCAAAGCCACGCTTGATCGATGTTCAGGTTAAGCAACGCTTGGCGCGGTCGTTCCGCGGATAGGTGACCATCTTGTCATAACGAGTTCTTCCCTGTTTCGAAAGACACGGTAAACTAGTGGGTCCTGGTTGTAATTTGAACATCTTTAGCAGTCGTTATGGGTAGTCAGAAGCCAGATAGTCTGACAACCAGTCTTATGGGTATCGGATAGCGCGGTTAACTGGTTTGTGGAGGTCAGATAGGCAGACGTTCCATGTAAAACACTGGTTCTCAGCTGCATATTTGGGTAAAGGCTAGGCAGTAATGAGATGAGATAAACATTCTCTGTGAATTGGAAGATTGGAGTGATAGGATTTCTAACAACATATAGTGAACTTTTTATCTAAGTTGAAACTATGACCCACTTTGTAAAGACTCCTGTTTCTTTTTCAAAAACCATTACAAAACAAGAGTTCTACAAATATATGTCACGTAACAGCCAAAAGGAATTCCCCATTACTCATGTAAACACAGAGACAAAGAAAGCAGGTCATACGTCTAATACCTTGTAATCCCCATAGAGATTAAAAATCATTAACAAACATCTATAATTATTCATCCCTAAATCACGTAACCTTTAAACTTTAATGATAAATGGTTTTGACGCATGTTAAACTAGATGTTTTCTCATGAATGGTCAAAGACAGACTGCGTGTCGCGCGCTCGCGTACGATGCTTTTGTTTGCCATAGACAACGAAAGTAAGCATAGAGTATTAGAGTGATTGTTTATTTTTGGTTATGGAATGTATCTTTTGTGGTTGGGATTAGAATGTTTGTTTCTGGAACTTATTTAAGCGGTTAGGACGTTATTATTGAAATTGGACAACGCAGGTGAATAGAAGGAACCGAAATATCGAGGATCTCGTATTTATTTGATAGATTGTATTATCGTCTTGTTGTACATATTTCATAAGATGTGAATTGTTATCTTCCTAGGACATGATTAAATCCATTATGATTTTAGCATTCAAAACTAGCTGATTCTTATTCCAATAATATTCCCAGCACATCAACCTACCTAAATCTGAGTTTCGTCAATAGATTTTGAACCTTATCCTAATAGTGGAAAGTTAATGATCGATTGGTATAATTTGACACATTAATGTTATCTGCTGTCGTCTATATTTTTTTTATTTTCATTCATTTTATCAGTTTCATATGTTTAATGCCAACTTAAGAAAAAGTTATAAATGTAATTAAGTAAGATCGAACGATTTTGCAGACACATTTAAGAGTTACGTAGGTACATATTTGAATCTTTCTCAAATGCAATACATATCAATACTGTCAAAGCTAATAACACTAATTATAATTTATGAATGCATTAAGATATTCTCGTTAGGAACAGTACCGACTACTACCTGTACGAAAGTGGAGTCTAGAGACGTATTTCTATTTCTATAACTTATCCGTAGTTTTGCGATTAGAGATTGTTTGACATAATAAATTTAAAATAAATTTAAAAATGTAATGGGCATATGCCTAAAATTTTGTGAAGAAAATTGTTATTTTTTTTTTACACACGTAGTTCTTTATTATTACTTTCTTTTTATTTTATTACTGTTATTTTAGCTTGTACTTTACCTTTATTTTATTTTTATTGAAAAATTTTATTCCTTTGTTTTATAAACTTGTGTTCTTTGATTTATGTAATTGGCTTGAAAAGCCGTGTAAATCTAATAAATANACACAAGAAAATAATATAATAAATTACTAAAGATATCAATTAAAATTCATTATCAATCGATAACAATCGCTATCTACTAATAACTAATCGATTATGATAATCGTATCGATCTTTTAGTCGATTATCTCGTTCCATCACTACCGCCACTGGTTTTTCCGTTCACCCATGAATATTAATTTGAAAAATGACAATAATTGTTCCACTCATCGCGTCTTAATAAAATAAAACTGGTTTTTTAAAACGCTTTTTAAATATTCTGTCAATCAAGTTTCTTGAATTTATGGTGAGAATTAAATTAAGGGAATAATATTTAACGTCATGCCTCAGAAATGCTTTTAATTATTTATGTTAGGAAATTAAGTTTGTGGCGTGTGTTCACCTTTTATTGCGTTCTATAATGCTATAAATATTGTGGAAGAGCTCGTGGCTAAGTCAAAGCCACGCTTGATCGATGTTCAGGTTAAGCAACGCTTGGCGCGGTCGTTCCGCGGATAGGTGACCATCTTGTCATAACGAGTTCTTCCCTGTTTCGAAAGACACGGTAAACTAGTGGGTCCTGGTTGTAATTTGAACATCTTTAGCAGTCGTTATGGGTAGTCAGAAGCCAGATAGTCTGACAACCAGTCTTATGGGTATCGGATAGCGCGGTTAACTGGTTTGTGGAGGTCAGATAGGCAGACGTTCCATGTAAAACACTGGTTCTCAGCTGCATATTTGGGTAAAGGCTAGGCAGTAATGAGATGAGATAAACATTCTCTGTGAATTGGAAGATTGGAGTGATAGGATTTCTAACAACATATAGTGAACTTTTTATCTAAGTTGAAACTATGACCCACTTTGTAAAGACTCCTGTTTCTTTTTCAAAAACCATTACAAAACAAGAGTTCTACAAATATATGTCACGTAACAGCCAAAAGGAATTCCCCATTACTCATGTAAACACAGAGACAAAGAAAGCAGGTCATACGTCTAATACCTTGTAATCCCCATAGAGATTAAAAATCATTAACAAACATCTATAATTATTCATCCCTAAATCACGTAACCTTTAAACTTTAATGATAAATGGTTTTGACGCATGTTAAACTAGATGTTTTCTCATGAATGGTCAAAGACAGACTGCGTGTCGCGCGCTCGCGTACGATGCTTTTGTTTGCCATAGACAACGAAAGTAAGCATAGAGTATTAGAGTGATTGTTTATTTTTGGTTATGGAATGTATCTTTTGTGGTTGGGATTAGAATGTTTGTTTCTGGAACTTATTTAAGCGGTTAGGACGTTATTATTGAAATTGGACAACGCAGGTGAATAGAAGGAACCGAAATATCGAGGATCTCGTATTTATTTGATAGATTGTATTATCGTCTTGTTGTACATATTTCATAAGATGTGAATTGTTATCTTCCTAGGACATGATTAAATCCATTATGATTTTAGCATTCAAAACTAGCTGATTCTTATTCCAATAATATTCCCAGCACATCAACCTACCTAAATCTGAGTTTCGTCAATAGATTTTGAACCTTATCCTAATAGTGGAAAGTTAATGATCGATTGGTATAATTTGACACATTAATGTTATCTGCTGTCGTCTATATTTTTTTTATTTTCATTCATTTTATCAGTTTCATATGTTTAATGCCAACTTAAGAAAAAGTTATAAATGTAATTAAGTAAGATCGAACGATTTTGCAGACACATTTAAGAGTTACGTAGGTACATATTTGAATCTTTCTCAAATGCAATACATATCAATACTGTCAAAGCTAATAACACTAATTATAATTTATGAATGCATTAAGATATTCTCGTTAGGAACAGTACCGACTACTACCTGTACGAAAGTGGAGTCTAGAGACGTATTTCTATTTCTATAACTTATCCGTAGTTTTGCGATTAGAGATTGTTTGACATAATAAATTTAAAATAAATTTAAAAATGTAATGGGCATATGCCTAAAATTTTGTGAAGAAAATTGTTATTTTTTTTTTACACACGTAGTTCTTTATTATTACTTTCTTTTTATTTTATTACTGTTATTTTAGCTTGTACTTTACCTTTATTTTATTTTTATTGAAAAATTTTATTCCTTTGTTTTATAAACTTGTGTTCTTTGATTTATGTAATTGGCTTGAAAAGCCGTGTAAATCTAATAAATAAATAAATAAAAATAAATAATTTATATGGAACTAATGTCAAAATTAAATCTCTCATCGTTAATCAACAGATAGATAAGCTTTAGAAATCCAGCGTAAAAAGTAACGTAAATAATCCAATAAGAATTTCAACAACTACGAAAAACTAAAATTCTAAATCAAACGCCGAACATTCACAGAATTATCCATTGAGTTTCAAAAAATCGAATCCCATTTAGAAATAGAATTCGATATCGAACATCAAAAAACTGCATCGCGTTCAAATATCAGAAACAGCGAAAACAAAATTCAATCTAGTACAACAATTCGTCGAAAAATGTATAATAGCTCTCTGTAACGGATTAAAAATATCAAAAATAATTCAATATCCATTTTGAAACTCGCGATACCCCATTGTTAATATACGAATAGATATTCGTATCTGTCACATGTTGAAAAGTGAAAACATAGAAATACACACGTCTCTTTTACACGTACGAAATAAGGTCGTGGGGGAGCAAGATGGATAGATTTCAATTGTCATTTGACAATGGGTAGCGTTAATCCCAGTGACATGGCGGGGTTTTGGGGTTCCGTAGACGCACATGGTAGATATTTTTATTTCTATTTTGTTCGTTTGAACAAATGTATTATGGCTTTTATTGTAATGAATGTGGGGCATGTTTGTGATACTTCTCTTTGTGATTAGGTAAATAGGTTGGTGGGGAATGGGTTAAATATTGCTCTACTCTGTGGATTTTATGCTGAAAATTGCTTTAGAAGTTAATGTTTCTATTACTGTGAAGGTAAATGTGGGATTTTAGTTGAATATTTTTTCCTTAATTGTGAAATTCTCCGGCCCAAATTCATCGACTATATACCTAAACAACTAAAATAACTTTTTACGATGAAATGTCGGTAATCTTGAGTCTTATGGACAGTTTCACAGGTTCCAGATAAAGTTATAGATAGAAAAGTAGTCAAAAGCAAAAACATTATTATGGCATTGCTTGCCAGATAGTTAGGTATTTAGAAATATATCTGAAACGGATCCTAAAAGTCTCAATATTTTTGCAATTATCTTCAACTGTCATAAAAATCGTGAATCCTACAGCCTTCTTCAAAAACACTTTAAAAAAATATATAAGGTCAAATTGAGAAACCTCCTCCTTTTTTGAAGTCGGTCTTTTGTCTATTCCACGTTAGTATTTTTTCTTCCGATCATATCACTACCGAGTTGGTTTCCGATAGCTACCGCGCTAATGGCTCTCTCATGTTTGGGCTCCTGTGTCTAAGCTTTAGAGATTTTGAAGATAATCGCCCAGTTTTTCTATAGTGGTCAAATTACTGGTATTTTTGGTGTGTGGGTGACAATTTTGTACATGTTTTTGTGAGTTATTTGTCATGTATTGTCTGGAGAGTTTGTTTGTTTAGACGTGCTAATCTCAGGAGCTTCTGATCCGATTTGAGAAATTCTTTCAGTCTTGCATAGTTCATTTATCGAGGAAGACTTTTCATCCGGGTGCGCGGAGTAGTTCCCGCGGCACGCGCGTGAAAACATATAAAATATTTCGGCTGTCTTCTTTTTTTGCATTCCTGATCAAATGTTGAATAAAAATATCAAAGATCATTCTCCTTCTCAAAATATTGTTTTCTTCTTCTTCTTTTGTTGCCTCTTCATTCCTGAAGGTTGGCCGTCAGCTTGTTAAAAATTAAATATTGGTGAACACAGATTAAACCTTTCGATAACTTTATCACATTCTGTTTAGCTAAGTATTCCATTCTTTCAAAAACACGTGTAAAAATCTTGTTTACTTATCCTAACCCAAAAATCTCTTAAAAACAACAACAACACCACACCATATAAAATAAATGGTGAAGCTAATTTGTTGAGTACATAAAGGGGACTGAGGCATTACTTTCCCGTTTTTCACGGCATTTGACCCCTAACCCGGGGTCCGCCGGGAATGGGGAACCCTAATGACGTGTAAAATACTTTTGAGGGCACAGCTGCAACGGATTATAGAATATCACCATTGAAATCAATAGAATAGAAGCTGTTTTACTATGATTCCATTTGCATAAGAGTTAATGGTCAGCTTCTAAATCTATTGTTCTGTTTTCGATTTTGGATTAAGATTTTTTTACATTCGAAATTAATTAAAAAAAGCGAATTTAAGGAAAGAAATTATTTATTAAAGAAAGCAAAATTAACGGCCAGTTTCACAGTTTCCAGATAAAGCTATCTGACACAAAATGCATGTGATTTTTTTTGTCAACTTTTCTATGTCACAATCTGTCAGATAGCTATCAAGAACTTTATCAGGAACCTATGAAACTGGCCGTAAATATAATATTTCTTTAGAATTATCTGTCAGACTTTATTAACTTTATTTAACCTGTGAAACGGGCCATAAGGCTAGTTTCTATCCGGGCAGCCATAATTAAATTAAAGACAAAAATCAATTATACAAAAATAACGCAACAAAAACAAAAAAAAAGAACACAATTCAAAAGCCTTTCTCTCAAAATGGCGGGACCGTCAACTGTCACTTTGACATTTCGGAGGGGGCTTTAATGGGCGCGTTCGGATTTAAACCGGATTGTTATTTTAGAGGAGCGTTCTTGGCGAGGGTAAGTTGCTGAACATCCTATTTGATTAGTGCCGTTACTTGCGTACAATGAATCTGATGCGTGAACAACAAACATTATCATAATTGAAACGATAATTTATTTATTATTGGCACGTTTAATAGTTTTAGAGGCATTTTGTTGCACGTGGTTTTTGGTGAAAATAAAATGGGAATAGGTAACTAAATTAAGCAAGTTAGTGGGTTTGGGTATTTGTTCCTTAATAACGCCATAACAGCTAAATGGATATGGCGTAGACTTCAGTATAATACTTAGGCTGCTTTCAATGCTGTGCCGGAAAATAATTCCCGAAGTTAGTATGCCATAATATTATGGTCACCTCGCTAAGCAGTTCTTTACTATACTACTACTAGAATAAAATGATTCTACATCTAAATCCGGGTTCTGTGATTTCGAACCATTTCTAATGAGAAGGGTCATTTTCTAGAGAAAATGCGAAACCCGTGTAGACTTTATTTGATCTTGAAATTCATTACATTATGTAAAGTACATAACATTACTTGCCTACATAACAAAATAGGTAGCAACACCCACTGAAACGAGGGTTGCCAGCCTATAAATCATGTTAACACATAAATTGCGCTGGCAACACTGCCACAGGGGCGCGAAACATGACAAGTTGTGATAGATTACCACTGAGGGAAATAGGGAGTTTCTTTGGTGCAATTTTGAACCTTAAGACGTAGAGAATAACGGTGATAATTTACGTTAATGTGGACACTATGGGTTGAGTTATTTTATTAGCATGATAATGTAGCAACCCTGATGCAGGGGTGCTAAACGAATTGTAGGAGAATTGAAATATATCCAATAAATTATTGCTTATTTGTAGAATGGTAAGGGTAGATGGACAATAATAAATATTATTAGTGGCGTGAGTTATAATCATTACTTAGTGATACTTCCTTTAATTAATTGAATTATTCATTTATACCATTTTTTACGTTATGATGACTTCCCTGACAGTTCAAATTTTTCCATCACACGCAAACTGCTATAAAGCTATAACAACAAACCAACAAAATAAAGTTATTTTAAAATATTGTATCTTTGTTAATTACCCAGTAAACGATATTTTTATTATATTTTAAATGAACTAAATAAATATTAATGGCTAATAAATTAAATAATCGATGTAAAAAAATATGAGTTTAAAGAATGTCGAAAATGACAGATACACGGAACGGAATGTGACTTGCGTCAATAGAGATTGACGCAAGTTACTGAATCGAAAAAAATCGATGTAGAGTAGTGGCCATATGAAAAATTTTAAATTCCGATTCCATTTTCTTTGTCAACCGATTCGATTTTATAAAATAATCGATTAAGTTTCGTTAGGTTACATCACTCTAACTATCAGATATGAACTGCCAGGGAACTCATGCTAAAATAAAAGCACTATATTTTGAAGAATCCAAAAGTCAGGAACTTGTGGTCAACAACGGTCGTGACCACAATTTCTGTGAATAGGCGTTTAGGTTTGATTGATCCCGGGTATCTAACCAAACAGCTTTGTAGGTTTTTTTCCTCCTTAGAGCCAAATAAGGTATTGGTATTGGTTGACAACGCTAAGTGTACCTTTGTTTGTTTGTTTGTACCCTTCACTATTGATTGCACGTCGAAGGCCGTCAGGCGGATTTGAGGAAACTCTGGCACTAGGGCTGTTTACATTAAATTTTTTGCTTTCACTATAAGAAGACTTTAAGCATTTTTAGTGCGGTTCGAAACACGGCGGAATTGTATGTCACCCATCAACGGACTGACCGCGGCAACTGCTGCTTAAGTATTATTTGATCATATTTTAGACAACAACCGGGTCTTTCTCGCGATCAAACTATAAAAGGTTTACGATACCTCTTTTCTCCCGACGTTTCGGACGAATTGCGCTGTGGTCACGGGAAGTCTTCCCGTGACCACGGTCGGTGCAATTAAGACCCGGTTGCTGTCTAAAATATGTGTACAAATCGCGAAAGTTTAAAAACATTTAATATTTGATTATTCCACCCACAGAGCAGCAGCACAGTTACTTAGCCAAGAACTCCTACCTTCTTCCAGCTATTCCTAAATCTTATTACGCCCAAATTCATCAACAACATAACCATCACTCTTCTTAAAACAACCGTTAACTACGAATTTACACATTCAACTTTCAAACTTAACTGTCGTTTAAAAAAGACGAAGATTTGCATTATAGGTGAAGTTAGGCTTGGAAGAAGAAGCCCAAACATAAAAAATATCAGCTTTCTAGCTATCACAGACAGACAGACAGACAACGGAGTCTTAGAAATAGGGTCCCGTTACACCCTTTGGGTACAGAACCCTAAAAATATCTGATATACTCTTAAAACTGCTGCTAACTACAAATTTACTAATTCAACTTCCAAACTTAACCGTCGTTTAAGAAAAACGAAGGTTCACATTATAGGTGAAGTTAGGCTTGTAAGAAAAGGACCTACAAAGAGATCCGATATACGTATCTCTTTCTCACATTGCGTAGGATTAGCGATCCATGATAAACATGTTACGAGTGGGCAGCCGAGATAAGGGGGTTCGATTCTCGGTTACAGTTTATTTCTTCAATGATTGAGGGGCGGATTGTTTTTCTGTTTGCGGAGTTGCGGAGATAGAACGATTGATTTTGGTTTTCAAGGGTTGAAGACGAATATTAAAATTGGAAGTTTTATAAAAGGAAAAAAACGTTATTATTTTCGGGTGAAAAATATAATGTTTTATTTATGTGAAAAAAAATAGCAGAATCTGAGAAAAATATACAAATCCTAACAATAAAGAACTTAGAAAAATAAAAATGAAAAAAAAACCCGACCAATTGAGAACCTCCTTTTTTCTTGAAGTCGGCTAAAAATTGTCAGCTTGATATTTTATTTATGTTCCATTTAAGTATATCAATTCACGGTAGGTGTCAGCACGCTTTCAATGTAACACTACCCTCGACTACCCACATAAATATTTGCTTAAAATTTAAATGTAGAAAACCGAAACCTCATTATCTATGGTCGTTGAGATCGTCAGTCGTAAGTGAGCGGGCGTGGGGCGCGCACGTGTCGGCCACGCTCGCCCTTTTTATCTGTTTGCACAGCAATTCGCACTGAATATATTTACGGTTAATAATTAAGAGGATGACTTGTTAATTGGTGTGGAAAGAAGCTTGCGTTTATGTAAACAACTACAAAGATGGTTTTCTGTTCGTTTTCACGCTCTTGATGAAACTAGTTCCAGATAAAGTTCTAGACAGCTTACAGATAAGCTGTAGAAGTGTTTTTAATTACTACTTTTATATGGAAGTATCTGTCGGATCTAGAAGTTTATCTGTAACCTGTGAAAGTTGACGTAACAATCCTATATATTTTATGCTGTGATAATTGAAACTTAGGGTATTACTAGGTCCCCTGCGGGGTCCACTAGGGCCAGAGCCTATCGGGGCTGCGGGTTGTTTGAAGGAGTTACCGCGTTCCTGGCGCATAAAGGGCTCCCGATGTTGCTCCCGACGGTGGGTGTTAGTCAGTAAAAGTCTGACACTCCCTCACGCTGTCACCCACAGCGGGGGGGTCATACTGATGATTTTCCATCGTTAAAAAAAGGTTATTACTGGGTGTCGATAGTACTGCTTAGCCTATGTCACCTGACGATATTGTAGCTTCCCAACAGTGAAATAAGTTCCGAATAGTTTTTGAAATCGGCTCGGTTGTAAACTGAAGAAACTGGTCTGCTATAATATAAATTTAACCACGGGTAAAAGATAAATATAAGTTCTTATGTATGAACAATAATTCAATTAGACAAATCCCCTGAGTGTAGTCACACGGTGCGTCACGACACGTGTCAATAAGTAACCACTTGTTTATTGAAGTGCTGGTGTTAGTTAAGTAGCAATTGGATCCTTTGTGGACCGAAAATCATGATGGTTAAGGTAACCTATGAGTGACATTATGACGTCTCAAGGTTATTATAGCTAGGTAACTTGATCACCATTAACTAACTCTTATAGAAAAATAAAATATATTGAGGAAGCTTGTATAAAGTATGATACTGCCAATTCCCTTTGAGCAACCGTACATCTCTTGTCAAATAACTTTGACGTCCGTTGGCTGTTAGTAACGTCACGGTAGCACAGTCATTACAAAATACATTTCCAGACGGTAGTCAAAATGTATGAACAAAATACTACGCGTATACACGCGGTGTCAAAATATATGAACAAAATATTTATTACACGCGAGGTGTCAGAAGACTGTCAACGGGGTAAATTTAATTAATAATTTCTTCCCCAATGAGAAAAAAAGCTAGTTAGTATTATTGAAGATTTATTAATCATGCGTTTGGATTATTAAGAGCGAATGAAATGTCCTATCAGACTAATAAAAATAAATATAAATATGAAGAAAAATCAGAATTTGTTAGGCATTATTTGAAAGCAGGGGAATATAATTACATATTTGAAATGTTGATTATTTAAATAAAATCAAATGAATGAAATGACTTACTCCAACTCCAGGGCTTTTCATATTGATCTGGGGATGAAGGAAAAATAGAGATTATCTTCTTGTTTAATTACTGTATTATATTAGTTAATTTTAACATCTTAATTAAGATAACTTTGGGCTTTTCGATTTTATTCTTGATAAGATTAGATTGAAAGTTCGTAGGTAAGAAAAATATTTTTGGTAATCCTTAGGCAAGTAATGGATTAAAATAGGTAAGTATTTTTAAAGTGTTTGTTTTTGTAAAAGATCGATAAATAAATAATTTGATGCTGACATAGAGTGGTTAGTTAGAAAGTTAAAAATAAAACTATTTAAAGGTAAAGCAAAAATGTTTTTTTTTTTACAGATTTCAGCAGCTCAGCTGGATTAGAAGAGAAAGGTACTTATAAGATTGTTTATGTGGTGTTTCGACGTCTTAATATATATTTATTAAGACGTCGAAACACCATAATTATATCGAAAAGTATGGTTTATGTCGCAAACTTTAATTTACAGGCTAGATTTTACCAAAACCTAGATGATATGGCTAGGGAAATTCTCTTGTAAAATTAATGACGTTAGACAAGAAGGAGATGGCGTGACGAACTGGACTCCCATCAAAAGGATTGGCCTCAGGTGGCAAAAGACAGAGATAAGTGGAAAGAGGGAAGGGAGGCTTTTGCCCTGCAATGGGACAATATAAGCTAAAATAAATAAATAAATATAGACAAGAAGACCACAAATAAAAATTAGGAGGAGAATGATGATTTTATCAAAACCCTAAAATGCTACCGTATAATTCAGCCCAAACCATATAGCACTTAAAAAAATATCGTCTCCCACTTCACACCCTGGGGTAGATCCAACCCTCACGATGCACTTGCCAAAAAACACAAACAATCACTAAAAACAGTTTTCTGAGTAAACAGCGTGTTGACTTTACAATTAGCGGGAGGGTTGGGGTACAAAGTAACCCTGTGATGTAGCCTTGAGGCGATGATGAAATGCTTTTTGGCACGTGTGGCAATTGTGGGTTTGAGTTGTTAGAAATGGATATTGTTTTATTGTTATTTTGAATATTTTTGAATAGACAAACAAAATAAATAAAATTACAAGACAATATTTGTAATTCTCGCTAAACGAAAAAGAAGGACGGACAGACTGACATGGCGAAACTATAAGGGTTTCTAGTTGAATCGAAACCCTAAAAATCGGATCTAAGATAATTTTCCTTTTTAGGTAGGTACTATAACTAGCAAGAAATATTCCAAAATTTAATTATTAATACATAAAATAAGGCTCCGTATCGCATGCCTAATTAAAGAAAAATCTTGTAATTTTACCAAGAAAAAACCCAAAAAAATAATCTATTATCATACAACCCAAAAATGAATTACACATCAATATTGACAAACACTGACCAAAAAAAACACCACACATTTTTAACCCGCGCGTGCCGTAGGTGGGTCCTTTAAGCCCTGGCATAAATAAACAAACCAAGTGTTAACTTTCGCACAGTGTCCCCTTAAAACAAACTAGATGTTTAATTGAATAATAATGAGTGGGTGGCGATTTGTTTTCTTAGTGAAGAGTAGATATATTGTGGGAGACACTTGAATATTGATTGAAAATCTACTACTATATTATGTTTCTCACATTTTGATTGGTAACTTTGAGAAATATTTCGCGTAATCTATGTATACTTATATTATAAAGCTGAAGAGTTTGTTTGTTGTGAACGCGCTAATCTCAGGAACTACTGGTCCGATTTGAAAAAAATATTTCAGTGTTAGGTAGCCAATTTATCGAGGAAGGCTATAGGCTACTTTTTATTAGGGTGCGATGAGTAGTTCCCACGGGACGCGGGTGAAACCACTGGCAGAAGCAAGTCTACTGATATTGTGAAGCTGAAGAGATTGTTTGTTTGTTCAATTGTGATAATCTTAGGAATGGTCTGATTTCAAAAGTTGTCTTCAGTGTTAGATAGACCATTTATCGAGGAAACCTAAATTTTTATTTGCTTGTAAGAAGAACGTAGTTCTCATGGGATGCGAACGTAGTTTAGTTGACGTAGGTACTGGTTTCAATTAACTTTCTAATAAACTTTTATTAATTAGATGTTATAATTTGTAAGTGTGATAAACAAACATACAAAGTAGAGATTGATTTACTGTGTTTTCTTCAAGTAATTTAGCAAAATCTTGACGTTTAGACTATCTTAAATAACGTTAAACAACAAATTATACAAAGATGTGGGCGTCACTCACAAAAAAGCCTTAATAGTTTTTTAATGGACAAAGAATTAGAAAATAACAGCCATTTTCATTTGATTTTTATTGTTATTAACGTGAAAATAATGAGTGTTTACACTTAATCAACAATTGATGAGACAAGTACCTAGGCAAGTGAACGTCTTTTTTGACAATTATTTAAAAGCTTCTGTGATATAAATCTTTATCTATACTAATATTATAAAGCTGAAGAGTTTGTTTGTTTGAACGCGCTAATCTCAGGAACTACTGCTCCGATTTGAAAAATTCTTTCAGTGTTAGATAGCCCATTTATCCAGAAAGGCTATAGGCTGCTTTATCCGGGTGCGCGCAATAGTTCCCACGGGAAAGCGGCTGAACCGCTGGCGGAAGCTAGTATAAATATAAAATACGACATTGAAAGTCAATTTCACAGGTTACAGATAGAGTTCTAGATACCTATCTGATAGATCTATACTAATATTATAAAGAGGAAAACTTTGTTTGTTTGGTTGTAATGAACAGGCTCAAAAACTACTAGACCGATTTTAAAAATTCTTTCACCATTCGAAAGCTACATTATCCACGAGTGACATAGGCTATATTTTATCCGGGTACGGGCAGTAATTCCCACGGGATGCGAGTGAAACCGCGGGAAAACGGCTAGTCATGCTATAAAAAGTAATCAAAACTAAAAACATTTGTATGGCACTGTCTGGCAGATAGCCATTGCTATTTAAAACTTTATCTGGAACCTATGACACTACGCATTAGTATAAAAAATCCTATTGTTATTTACATTACATCAGATTCTCTCGCCGGTCGTGTCGGATTGCCGTCCCATCGGGTTATGAGAGTGAGGGAATAGGGAGTGCACCTGTGTCTGCGCAAATGCTTGTGCACTATAATATGTCCTGCGCAGCTGGTTGATCTCCTTATATGAGAACAGCCGCCGTGGACGGCAATCGGCCAGGACACCATTATTATTACATCAGATTAACAAAAAAATATGACAGCGCAACTCGTCTTAGCAATAACTACATACAAAAAGAAATAAGATAAATGCCAAGGCGTAACAAAAGGCGTTTTCTTCTAAATTATTCAAAATACAAAACAATGACTGTGAAATCAGGCGGAACCAACCCTCAGGATGTCGTTGCGACAAATGAATTAACCCTCCAAACGCGACGGGGCCCCAGGGACCCGACCGTGAAAATCCCGAGTGTCAGTTTTCACACGGTTTCATTTGTGTTTTTCTTTTCATGCATAAAAGATTTTTGCTATAGTGGATTGATTTTCGTCGTCTGTATTAATGGGAAAGTGTATTTTGTTGGCATTGAAACAGTTATTTTTAGGAAAAAAAATGATTCGGGCGATTCCAGGTAAACTTTTAGCTTTATCTGACAGATAATCTATACTAATATTATAAAGAGGAAAACTTTGTTTGTTTGTTTGGTTGTAATGAATAGGCTCAAAAACTACTGGTCCGATTTTAAAAATTTTTCACCATTCGAAAGCTACATTATCCACGAGTGACATAGGCTATATTTTATCCGGGTACGGACAGTAATTCCCACGGGATGCGAGTGAAACCGCGGGAAAACGGCTAGTACTTTCTATAGCTATCTGGAACTTTATCTAAAACTTTTAAAACTGTGCCTAAAAGTTAATACGTTGATTTTTATATATATTTTTATTCACACGCGTGTATGTTTACTTATAACTTTGTCGTGAATTGGACTTTGATTTCACAATCTAATCAATTTGATATCTTACAGATTTACGTGATCACATAATTACATTTATTCACGATACTGTAATGTCTGTTATTGTTATTTAAACAGCCGTTGGAACATAAAATTGGACGCATTTCTAGTTAAATAGAAAAAGTTTTAGGTTCTTCCCTTTTTCGACTTACTTATTCCATGAAAAATATGCTAGTAGCAAAGCATTATGTTTCAGAAAGCACGATAAATTGGTGGGTCCAGGCTGTCATTTGAACATCTTTGGGGTTACGGGAAGGCAGAAGCCATAAACTCTGATAACCAGTCTTATGAAAAACCGGGTTGCCCGGGTATCTGGATTGAGGAAGTCCGATAGACAGTCACTCGATGTACATTATTACTTGGAAGCCAACCCCAACATTGTTGGGAAAAGGCTAGGCCAGGGGTCGGCAACCTTTTGAGTAAAAAGAGCCAAAAGTTACAATTTACAACATTTTCAAGTT
>NWSH02000571.1:7851172-7873463 GCA_002382865.2 Heliothis virescens
GCCGCAGCTTCCCATCCAAAGAGCCGCATGTGGCTCGCGAGCCGCAGGTTGCCGACGCCTGGGCTAGGCATATGAAAAGTAGCAAGGAAATATAGTAAATAGGTCTACAAAAAATTGTGTCTAAAATATTGCATGAGATTGCAACCCATATAAGCATCTGGAACTGCATTAATAAATAATGACAATCACTAACCAATTTGCATTGAAAATAATTTAATAATAATGGCGTCCTAGCCGATTGCAGGCCACGGCGGCTGTTCTCATATGAGGAGATCAGCCAGCTGCGCAGAACATATTATAGTGCACAAGCATTCGCGCAGACACAGGTGCACTACCTATTCCCTCACTCTCACAGCGCGATGGGACGGCAGTACGACACGACCGGAGAGAGATCAGGCGCAGGACCGACATTAACGTGTTCTCCGAGGCATGGAAAATATCAATAAAATCAATCTATCATACACAATGACAAATTAATTGCTTACTACAAACAAAAAAAGAGTAATTTTCATAATCGTCAAGTTAACTGAACCGCGGTTAACTCACAAAGTTACCTATCTTAGAACCCACGTTATCGGTAGGAGGTAGCAAAATTTTTTACTTCTTGTCATTTTAGTAAAATGACAAGCTTCCGATAATGGGTGACGTCTACAGGAGCATTGCATTAAGTTAAAAAAAGGTTAGGTGTATTAATAACTTTGGATCTGGTTCCGTAGGATTTAATTTGTAATATCACCAGGCACATAGTATAAAACAAAGTCGCTTTCTCTGTCCCTATATCCCTATGTATGCTTAAGTCTTAAAAACTGCAGATTTTCATGCGGTTTTTTTTAATAGATAGAGTAATTGAAGATAAAGATCTATATTAATTGTATCAGCATTGCACCCGCGCGAAGTCGGAGAGGGTCGCTAGTTACATAAACATAGTAACAATAAGTAGTTAAACGTATACATCTACATAGATCTCTTAACATTATAAAGAAGATTTTTTTGTTAATTACTTTGTACCCTGAAGGTTCCGAAACTACTGAACCGACTTGAAAAATCTTCACTGTTAGGAAGCTACACTATTTCTTAGTGCGTAGGTAACATTCTATTCGAGTACGGGACACAGTTTTCACGGGGCATAATTTTGGAAAAGCTATATCGTTTTATTTTCTTGGTAAGTAATTTAAAATACACCTAATTTTAAAGTTAAAATGTAAACAGACGCAGAGAGAGAGATTTCGTTGTTCTCTGTAAAAAAAAGGGTAGGTGGAAATAAAACGCACCATAATCACGGGCGACCGTAAGATGAAAAGTGAAGTTGTCAATGTTACATACACAGTTACGTAGAAAGTAACTGAAGAAAGTTTTATAAAAAATACACCAATAACTTCAAAGGTTAAAGAGTTGACAGCATTCTAAACTCACTGTAAGCCCTACTTGTCCTACCAGCTTATAGCAACGCGTATGGTAGTAACTCGAGTCTAAAATGATCATAAAATAAATGTTTAGCCGTTAATATTTTACGGAACCCTAAAAAAAACAAAACAAACATGGCCGCGGCAAGATGGCGGCGCGTCAAAGGCCCGCCGCCGGTAGCTGCTCGCCGCTTCGGAATTCATAAATGATAAATTTAATATAATTTATTACTCTTAGCCCGTAATTGGAGCTGACGATATGTGATCAAGTATCATTTTGGTGTGACAATATTTTTTTTATCCCGTAGGACGGTAGTAAAATTTTATAGCAATATGTAAATTCTAGATTACCTATTTTGTAACGAAATGTGCTTATTAAGTTCGTAATGTGAATGTTTTATGTTTCTTTTTGAATTATGTTTGAGAATATGAGATACCAGTAGCATTTGTAAGAATCTACTTAGATTATAAAGTTTTTTTTACAGAGAAATCGAAACGTTTACTGATTATATTACACTTTTCAAACCCGATTATGGAGAACATCAAAAATGTAATGTATTACTTACGGCGATACTCGACACCCATCTTGCGAAGTTCTTAAAAACTTGAATACTCAATTAATTATGAATAATTCAAGAGCATAAACATTTCAACGTTTCTAATGAGAGGCAATTAATCAAGCGATCATTAAGAATGAGTGGTAATCAGATATAAGTATCAACAAACATTTTTTTTGACAGTTGACCCGGCGCCAATATATCGGGTGTCAAAAATCAAAGACTGACAGACGGTAAACTAAGTTTAAAAAAAACAACACAAATCAACTGACAGATTATAAACACAATAAAAAATCACAGAAAAATATCAAATAGTGTTTTACGTAATACGTTAATTAATCAGTTAGAAGGTGGTGTCAACAACTCTATATATTACTTGCGATGGAGGGTTATATAAAATATAGTTAATTCTAAAAGACCAGTTGGTCTTGGTGACACTCAGTGACCTCGATGCCGGTGTGAAGGACCTCACTTTAATCGCACCTTCGGTTTTGTTAAAGACTCCAAAATGACCATATTTCGTTTTATTTCTCTTCGGCCGTTCCCGGTGGCAGTGAAAGGGTTAAAAGAAGTTGTTGCTATCGGAGTTTGTTTTTTATTAGGTTGGTATTTAGACTATGATCGTGTGCATTATTCAATGAGTACTTTTGTTGTTAGAGCTTAGGGTTCTCATTCATTAAATAAACCCTGGTAGTACGTACTATTAAGCCAAAGATTATGACATATTTTGTTCCTAGAAATGACCCTAATTCTCAACGCGGAAGAAAATCGTCTAAGACAGGGGTTACACGATCAGTCTGGCGTCAGTCAATTTCATCAGTCTGGTCATGAATGCACTACGCAACAAAAAAGAAACTTTTTTTTTTCNTGCTATAAACGCGATTTTTAACGATATTTGATGTAAATTTTGAAGGACAGCAAATTTTTCTGGAAATTTTTAACTGTGGCATCATATAATACTACTCTTGCCGACACCAACCCATTTAAATTCCTAACGCTACGAGTTTTCATTGACGTACTATACGTTTTCAGCTGCGGTAGTTCGATCTCCCCTATATTCTATTTGACCTATTAGTATGAAAAACTCCGATGTAGATATAAAATGCTATATCTTGGGAAAGAAAAGTCGTAAAAATATAAATTAAAATGGATTGAACGCGGGGAAAGTAGTACTATATGATGGTATAGGTAAAAAATACTATAATTTTTTTTTGTCCTCCAAAAATTAACGTTAAATATCGTTAAAAATCGCGTTTTTAGCACTATAAGCATGGTTTATCTCCAAATCCCGACGTGCTAGACCAATTTTATGTTCCAGACTTTTATTCAGTATCAAATTATCTACAAGAAATCATATATTTCACCTTGGATATTTTTTTGTTGTTGCCTAGTGTGATGGGAGAATGATCGTGTAATCGGGTGACTGACGGACTGATGGTCCAAAATGTACCGTGTTTTTTGCCCGTCAGTCTTTCGTCAGTCTGTGAATGATGCCAGAATGAGGCCAGACTGATCGTGTAACCCCTGTCTAAGAACCAAGTTGACCGACAGCATAAACATCATCAGCAGTTTTTCTTAAAACAAACTGTTTTCTATACAGGTTTACTTGTAATTCGACGTATATCCGAAAGGAGGCGATAGAAGGACCCAAGAGCAACAAATTAAGCCACTCTTATTTTTCACACTTTATAACCCTGTATACTTTTCACACTTTTTACTAAGTATGTAGTTTTCACGTAAAATTTTCAAAATTTACATTTATTTTAAGAAAAACTGACGTGAAAAGAAAATGGAATATAACGTAGATATCATCAGGTAGGTTGTTTTAACTACTAGCGCAGTAAACCAGTCTCTGGTTGATGAGTCATCTTAACTGAATCTGGGCCTCAGATTGTATTATTCATAGTTTTGGCTTTAAGTTCTTCGTCTATATACAGTCTATAGATCTATTTATATAATACTTTTTACGATGAAAAGGTAAAATTAGTGTCGTCCCACTGCTGGGCACAGGTCTCCTCTCATACAAAGAAGGGTTGCGCGTTAATCACTACGCTTGCTCAATGCGGGTTGATGATTTCAGACTATATAGTCCAGGTTTCCTCGAGATGTTTTCCTTCACCTTTTAATCAGTCATTGATGTTTAAGATATACTTAAAAAATACACAGAAACATAGACAAGTTGCTGATAGATGTGTCTCACTATAAATAGGTACCTTACTAATTGCTAAATAGAGTTAAGGACACTTCCCACTGTCCTACCTAAAACCAAACTTAAGCTTTATAGTCAAAAAGTGTCGATCCACCACCATACGGCTTCAGTCTTACTGACACAATGGCCTCTATATCGATTATACCACTATCGAGTATTATGTTACATTCGATACCATCACTCGATTTTGTATCGACTATTTGGGACTTAACTTTGCGGAGGAATTTGGTGTGAAGTTTATGGCCACATCTCTAAGGATTGGATGGCATGGATAGATAGTAGAAAGATCTGGATGTCTGTTATTTTGCAATGAGATAATTTTAGAGATTGAAATTCAAAGCTAAGTCAAAGGTATAAGTTAATAAGTTTCGGAGAAGTAGTTCTTGAGATTAGCGCGTTCAAACAAACAAACAAACTCTTCATCTTTATAATATTAGTATAGATTGATTCCACTAGTTGAAGTTTATTAAGGCACGTTAAATTAGTGGGTCCCGGCTGTCATTTGAACATCTTTGGCAGTCGTTACGGGTAGAAGCCAGAAAGTCTGTCCACGTCTGTGACAACCAGTCTTACCAAGAGGGTATCGGGATGTCCTGCTTACTAGGTTCAGGAGAACAGACAGCCAGTCAACGACATTAGTACTTAGCTACATACAGTTAGACTGGAAGCCGACCCCAACATAGTTAGGAAAAGGCTAGGCAGGTTATGATAGACAGTGAATTTTAGAGCTACACCAAGGAACCTATTTCTATTCTTTCTTCAATAGTAGAACATTAAAAAGCAGCAAACTAGCGGCCATATTGATTAAGGAAACCTTCTAAGTATAATCCTGTCCATAGTACAATGTCTCTGCGTAGCTTTTGTTTTTATACCGTGTGAGGTTATAACCTCCTTTGGGGAAATAATGTTTGTCTATGGTTTGGGGACCTCCCGCGGTTTTATTAGCTTGCAAAGGTTTATATTGTTATGATGTAGGTTACAAGTATCCGATGTTTTTCTTTCTATATCTATTACTGGTTTCCACCAACGGTTTCACCCGTATCCTGTGGGAACTACTATGTGCACCCGGATAAAAAGCCCATAGCCTTATAGCCTTCTTAGATAAATGGGCTATCTAACACTGAAGTAATATTTCAAATCGCACCAGTAGTTCCTGAGATTAACGCGTTCAAACAAACTCTTCAGCTTTTTATTGTTAAGTATAGATAGGTTCAGCTGTTAAGCTGTGAACAGACTTTAGATAAAAGATTAAGACCTAAGTACATCAACAAGATAATCGTCAGTTTATACAAAACACTGAATTTTCACAGTAAGCAGTTGCTTTAAAAAAGACTAAAATGTGATGAATTGAAATAAAACCTAAATAATCTATTTCGATAGCATTTATGGGTAGATAAGCTCTCTTAAATCAAGTGTAACGAAATGTGTGATTACATGTATGATATGAAATATATGTATAGATGATGAAGTAAATACTTCAGTTGCCGACAAAATAAGGAAAATAAATATAGCTTACTATTGAAAATATCGCCTACCTATTTGAAGATAAAAATATTTTTGTAGACTTAACGTTACAATCTATTCTACTAAGCTTCTATATAAATACATTTACTCAATAAATAGATAAAATCAACAACCTAACAATAAGCATTATACTCTATTTCCGGCCAAAGTTCCGATTACTATAAAGCGTAGAAAAAAAAAACAAATTAATTATGCCCGCTAAAAGATTATAGAGCAACTGGCCATAAAATTCTAAGGGATGCCAATAAAAAAAGCGATACAATAAAAAAAGAGAATTTCAAAAAACGAATGCCCAGCTGCCATCGTTACGCTGAACGCATCTATTGCGGAAAAGAGACAGGAATACAATTTACGATGGAAAGAAAGGGATGGGAGTAAGGATTAAAATTGGAAGTCGGATTAATTTTATTGGAAAATTTAATTTACAATATTCCGTTTAGTAGGTCGCAATAGCAAGTAGTTAAATTGCGTTTAGTTTACAGATTTTCTTTTTTATTGATACTAAGATGCATTGGCTATACTGCAGTAGTTATATGTCTGTAATTAAGATGTAAGTGAACATAAGAACTAGTTATAATTTTACATACATTGTACGCTATTTAAATAAGCCGATAGATATATCCCGTGTCAATTAAGAGACTCGGGATGTACCTATAAAACGGTGTATTTACTCTCTACAGATTCATCATCATCATCTGCCTAGCCGTTTTCCAACTATGTTGGAGGAGATGCAGCTGAGAACCAATGAACAACTGCCTATCTGACCTCCACAACCCAGTTACCCGGGCAACCCGGTACCCATTGGTAAGACTGGTTGTTAGACTTTCTGGCTTCTGACTACCCGTAATGACTGCCAAAGATGGTCAAATGACGGCAGTCTAGAGATTAAAAGCGTAAAAAAACACGTTTCCATTATTTTTTAACAGAACAATAGAAAAAATCTCTCTGTCAAATGTATCTCACAAATAATTTCGAAGTAAAAAAAAAACCGTTTTTTAAGAAAATAAAGATGGCTACCTGAATCCCATACGCTAAAATATCGCCGAATATTTCCTGGAACAACCCTTTTCGGGATTAAGAACCCATTTTTTATAAATCAACGAGACGTTAGTACTCCTTGTACTTTCAAAAATCCTTTTACTTATTTTACTTCAGTGATTTCGTAAAAAAAACTTTATATCTACACAAAAGCAAAAAGATTTTTTTTTTCTGTCAATTACAGTATCAAGATTTCTTAAAAACATTTATTCCAGAAATAACTTTAATTCGACTATTCTTACGGTACCAATACTGAAGGTTAATAAAAAGTTACAAAATATATTTCTTTAAATAAATGGACAAAAAAGAATGAAGGACCTATCAAACGCCCTTGTGGCACGCCGCTTCATTTACTTCCAAACTCAACAATATCTTAAAATGGAGAACAACAAAATGTAATTTAGCATTTTCTTACAAAAACATTATTCTTACATATAAATAAACGAAGTTACTTGCGGCCAATAACAATATTTTTACATTATTTCAATGTACAACCATTTCGAATGCCGGTTTCAAAACGTTTTTTCCGAGAAGCGAAGGGAGTCTAATCCGACCGAAGATGCCTCCCTTCTGAATTAAAAATGTCGTCGTTCCATTTTCTTTTTTTGAAAATTTTAATCTTTGTTGTGATTGGTCAGTTTTTTTTTAATACGACGAGGTTTAAAAGCAATTTGGAATATCTTTTATTGCGCAAGTTTTAGACAGTTTCATTTTCTTTAATGGAAATGTTAATTGAAGGTGATGTTATTTTCATCTTTATTTTTACTTTTAATTTCTTTTATTAAACATCACAACTAAATCCTGATGTACAGACGACAGAAGGTCACGGTACACGAATCTGTCAAATATTACCAATCGAACATTAACCTTCCACTATTGTGATAAGGTTGAAAATCTATCACAGATATTTGACAGATTGTGGTAACTTGATGTGCTGTTCTCTGAACCTACTACATTTAATACACTACCTCGATTACAAAATAATAATAAATTGCACAAAAGTTTCGCAAAAATACCATCAAAGTGAATTAGAAAACTTTATCCAAAGAAACGTCCATTATCTACAGGAAAATTCCGCTCCAAAAACGTTTCAAATCGAAAAAGGGTCTAAAAACACAAAACGCTAAATGTTGCCAGCATCAAAACTCAAACTTGTTACTAATTAAAGCGAACTAACAAGCGACTTCCCGTTTCTCCCACATTTCGGGGGTAGCGTGGCAACACAGGGGGTGGGGATAAGCGGCTTATGGGGGGGAGAGGGGCCTGTTTTGATTATTTCGCAAGGATGTCTTCTTGGTACGTAAATTATGCAACGTTCCTTCTCGTTGTTTTGAGGAAGCTTGCCTGTCAAGCTGTAACTGTTTATGTAGAAACAATTTGTAATTTATGTTAGATAAATGAGTTACTTGCTGTACTAAGTAATTGGGTTAGGTTTTATAACGATTTTGTTGGTGTTTTTACTAGGACTAGCTTCTGCCAGCGACTTCGCACGTGTAAAACTTAAAATCCAGTGTTTAACCGTTCCCGTAGGAATTTCTGGAAATCCTTTCTTATCTCGCGTGAGTCTTAAGATGAACTTCCATGAAAAATTACAGCTTTATAGGTTTGGGCCCGTTTGAGTCAGTCAGGACTTTGATTTTTTATATGTGTAGAGTCAACCGAATTATTAGATAAAATACGTAAAAACCTTTTGAAAGTGCAAAATATTGGATATAACAAAAAGTATGTGAATAAAAATACAAAACATTTTTCGATGATAGATTGCAACAGATATTTCTCAGTAAAATTGAACATTAACGTTTAAATATCAGAACACGAAAATGCAAATGGCGTAGAATATTTTACACGTTTTGTCAAAACTTACAAATTGTGGTCATTAGTTTGATAAATTGACTAGGTATCGCCTTTACGTTGCCGAAATTTAACTGGATATAAATTCTTATATTTTATATCTTGATTATATTCTTGATTTTACTACTTTTTTTGTGTAAAAAATCGTGAGAACCATTGTTATGAATAAAACTGTTCACCATTGGATTTTCAAGACTATAATTTTAATATTCAAAATTCTAGAGGTATAATTGAGAAGTATTATTCAGTTTAGAAATCTATTCTAATATTAAAAAGCTGAAGAGTTTGTTTGTTTGAACGCGCTAATTTGAGGAACTGCTGGTCCGATTTGAAAAATTCTTTCAGTGTTAGATAGCCCATTTATCTACAGGATGCGGGTGAAACCGTTGGCAGAAGCTAGTAATTCATAAGAAGAATGCTGTATACTATATGTCACTGATATATTCGTGTCTGCTATCTAAAAAAGGTTTCGGATTACAATACAAACTGAAGTAGGTTTTGTCGATATTTATCCCCAGTTTATTCTGTTCTCTTTCTGTTTTGACTAATATTTCAGAGTCTACCAAAGATGAATTAAGTTATTAGTCCTTTGTGAAATCTCTTTGCATTTCAGAGAACTTAATCCTTTATTAGCATAAAATATGATGTAGATAATTATGTATAAAAAATGTTTTCTATCTTCTGAAAGTCACAGAATTGTAAAGAGTAGGCACTAAAAAACAAGCAAAAAACACGTTTGTTAAATCGGAAAAATCCTTTGAGTAGGTATTTAGTCAGAATAATGTTAAAAATACATTCTAGGCTCGATAAATTTTTATAAAGTCATTAGATATATTATTAAGACAGTTATCTAAAATACGCGAATTCAATTTAGTGAATATGGCATGATAAAAACTCCTTTAGATTGATTGATGATTATTAAGATGGACGTTTTAAATATTTTTAATGTAATGCTGAAAATAATCAAATATTGTCAGAGGCCATGATGATAAAAAAGAATCTTACCTTGAGGAAATCCAACAGCTTCTAATCCGTGCGGCGTGAGCCCAAAGGGGCCCAAGCCACCTAGGGGCCCGGGGCCCATCCCCATATGATGGGCGCTCGAGTGATGAGCGTAGGGGTTCTGAGCTAATGGAGATGGCTGCTTCAAGTAATGGAAGTAGTGATGTAGAGGCGTCGCTGAGTGGGCCTGGGGCGCCGTCGGCCCCCCGGCCGTGGGGCCCGTAGCCGACGCCGAGTTTGTCAGCAACGCCATGTTTCTTTTTAACGAAAAGTTATTTAGTCACCGCATCAGCCTTTTTCGTGTGTGTATTAACATTTTTGCTGTTTCGCTGTTCCGTTACGCTAGTTCTGAGCGGCAGACATTTTGATTTTTTTTGTAATCTGTAACAAAGAAATGGTAAGATTAGTTTGTTGTACCTGAAAGTACTAAAAACGTTCATAACCTAACAATATAAATTCTGTCTAATTGGCTTTTTAGAAATGATTAATTTATTTCGCAGTAACACGTAACACAAATTACTGCTGGCTGTAATTCACAGACACATAGTTACAGTCATTATTTCGCAATACAAATGCGAACTTAAGCTTCTGTATTTTTTGCTGAAATGTAACATCAATTTAATAAAAGATATATTGGTATTTGATGAGAGTCAATACCTCTTCAATTTTCTCGCACAACTGAACATTAAACGCAACAATTATTTACGGCTCATACGTTCATAAATAAACAGTTTACGCACGTCTATTTCAATAATAAGCAATGCCGATAGATTTTTTGCTACAAACTACTTATTTTTCAATTACCCGTAACAATGGTAGATTTTCTGCATTAGTGCAACACTAAAAACGGAGTCAAACACGTGGAACGCCTTCCAAATTTGATATTTGAATGAACGTCGAGCGTTCCATTCGTCACGATTCGGGAGTTCCAAATTCAAAGGTATTGTTTTTTTTGGTTCGTTGAAAAAGGTTTGAGCATTGCAAAACTGATTCATTCTTTACTTTATAATGATTTGATAGCAAAAAATAATGTCTGAGGGTGATCTTTTATGACTACCTATTTTATGAAAGAAAACGCGCAGTTTGGAATTCATCTAGGTATTATAAGCCAGTGGGTTTTTGGATACACACTAATGGTTTTGCTACGTAAATTATTGAATTATGAAGCTTAATAAGTACCTTCTGTCTTTTAAGATATTATCAATGTTTATTATTACTTAAAGTAACGTAAAGCTGGAGACAGCCTTAAAATGAAGCAAAGAAAGCAATCATTTCAGAAATAGACAAAAATAGCCTTACTTAGTAAGTATCCTGAATGAAAGCGAATGCACACAAAATTCATACATTAAAAATTGAAAAAAAAANTAAAAACACAAAACGCTAAATGTTGCCAGCATCAAAACTCAAACTTGTTACTAATTAAAGCGAACTAACAAGCGACTTCCCGTTTCTCCCACATTTCGGGGGTAGCGTGGCAACACAGGGGGTGGGGATAAGCGGCTTATGGGGGGGAGAGGGGCCTGTTTTGATTATTTCGCAAGGATGTCTTCTTGGTACGTAAATTATGCAACGTTCCTTCTCGTTGTTTTGAGGAAGCTTGCCTGTCAAGCTGTAACTGTTTATGTAGAAACAATTTGTAATTTATGTTAGATAAATGAGTTACTTGCTGTACTAAGTAATTGGGTTAGGTTTTATAACGATTTTGTTGGTGTTTTTACTAGGACTAGCTTCTGCCAGCGACTTCGCACGTGTAAAACTTAAAATCCAGTGTTTAACCGTTCCCGTAGGAATTTCTGGAAATCCTTTCTTATCTCGCGTGAGTCTTAAGATGAACTTCCATGAAAAATTACAGCTTTATAGGTTTGGGCCCGTTTGAGTCAGTCAGGACTTTGATTTTTTATATGTGTAGAGTCAACCGAATTATTAGATAAAATACGTAAAAACCTTTTGAAAGTGCAAAATATTGGATATAACAAAAAGTATGTGAATAAAAATACAAAACATTTTTCGATGATAGATTGCAACAGATATTTCTCAGTAAAATTGAACATTAACGTTTAAATATCAGAACACGAAAATGCAAATGGCGTAGAATATTTTACACGTTTTGTCAAAACTTACAAATTGTGGTCATTAGTTTGATAAATTGACTAGGTATCGCCTTTACGTTGCCGAAATTTAACTGGATATAAATTCTTATATTTTATATCTTGATTATATTCTTGATTTTACTACTTTTTTTGTGTAAAAAATCGTGAGAACCATTGTTATGAATAAAACTGTTCACCATTGGATTTTCAAGACTATAATTTTAATATTCAAAATTCTAGAGGTATAATTGAGAAGTATTATTCAGTTTAGAAATCTATTCTAATATTAAAAAGCTGAAGAGTTTGTTTGTTTGAACGCGCTAATCTCAGGAACTGCTGGTCCGATTTGAAAAATTCTTTCAGTGTTAGATAGCCCATTTATCTACAGGATGCGGGTGAAACCGTTGGCAGAAGCTAGTAATTCATAAGAAGAATGCTGTATACTATATGTCACTGATATATTCGTGTCTGCTATCTAAAAAAGGTTTCGGATTACAATACAAACTGAAGTAGGTTTTGTCGATATTTATCCCCAGTTTATTCTGTTCTCTTTCTGTTTTGACTAATATTTCAGAGTCTACCAAAGATGAATTAAGTTATTAGTCCTTTGTGAAATCTCTTTGCATTTCAGAGAACTTAATCCTTTATTAGCATAAAATATGATGTAGATAATTATGTATAAAAAATGTTTTCTATCTTCTGAAAGTCACAGAATTGTAAAGAGTAGGCACTAAAAAACAAGCAAAAAACACGTTTGTTAAATCGGAAAAATCCTTTGAGTAGGTATTTAGTCAGAATAATGTTAAAAATACATTCTAGGCTCGATAAATTTTTATAAAGTCATTAGATATATTATTAAGACAGTTATCTAAAATACGCGAATTCAATTTAGTGAATATGGCATGATAAAAACTCCTTTAGATTGATTGATGATTATTAAGATGGACGTTTTAAATATTTTTAATGTAATGCTGAAAATAATCAAATATTGTCAGAGGCCATGATGATAAAAAAGAATCTTACCTTGAGGAAATCCAACAGCTTCTAATCCGTGCGGCGTGAGCCCAAAGGGGCCCAAGCCACCTAGGGGCCCGGGGCCCATCCCCATATGATGGGCGCTCGAGTGATGAGCGTAGGGGTTCTGAGCTAATGGAGATGGCTGCTTCAAGTAATGGAAGTAGTGATGTAGAGGCGTCGCTGAGTGGGCCTGGGGCGCCGTCGGCCCCCCGGCCGTGGGGCCCGTAGCCGACGCCGAGTTTGTCAGCAACGCCATGTTTCTTTTTAACGAAAAGTTATTTAGTCACCGCATCAGCCTTTTTCGTGTGTGTATTAACATTTTTGCTGTTTCGCTGTTCCGTTACGCTAGTTCTGAGCGGCAGACATTTTGATTTTTTTTGTAATCTGTAACAAAGAAATGGTAAGATTAGTTTGTTGTACCTGAAAGTACTAAAAACGTTCATAACCTAACAATATAAATTCTGTCTAATTGGCTTTTTAGAAATGATTAATTTATTTCGCAGTAACACGTAACACAAATTACTGCTGGCTGTAATTCACAGACACATAGTTACAGTCATTATTTCGCAATACAAATGCGAACTTAAGCTTCTGTATTTTTTGCTGAAATGTAACATCAATTTAATAAAAGATATATTGGTATTTGATGAGAGTCAATACCTCTTCAATTTTCTCGCACAACTGAACATTAAACGCAACAATTATTTACGGCTCATACGTTCATAAATAAACAGTTTACGCACGTCTATTTCAATAATAAGCAATGCCGATAGATTTTTTGCTACAAACTACTTATTTTTCAATTACCCGTAACAATGGTAGATTTTCTGCATTAGTGCAACACTAAAAACGGAGTCAAACACGTGGAACGCCTTCCAAATTTGATATTTGAATGAACGTCGAGCGTTCCATTCGTCACGATTCGGGAGTTCCAAATTCAAAGGTATTGTTTTTTTTGGTTCGTTGAAAAAGGTTTGAGCATTGCAAAACTGATTCATTCTTTACTTTATAATGATTTGATAGCAAAAAATAATGTCTGAGGGTGATCTTTTATGACTACCTATTTTATGAAAGAAAACGCGCAGTTTGGAATTCATCTAGGTATTATAAGCCAGTGGGTTTTTGGATACACACTAATGGTTTTGCTACGTAAATTATTGAATTATGAAGCTTAATAAGTACCTTCTGTCTTTTAAGATATTATCAATGTTTATTATTACTTAAAGTAACGTAAAGCTGGAGACAGCCTTAAAATGAAGCAAAGAAAGCAATCATTTCAGAAATAGACAAAAATAGCCTTACTTAGTAAGTATCCTGAATGAAAGCGAATGCACACAAAATTCATACATTAAAAATTGAAAAAAAAAACCATAGACCGTGTTGTACTAAAGGATTTTTTTTCTAATGTTGGCAAAGGTGTAGTAGGTACATGTTTACTGACATTTTGTCACGTATCTTTTTTTTGGCTGTTACCTGAGTTACCTTTGCCAAATTGAGGGGCTATGTTCGCTATTGTGAATAAAAAAAAATGACGAGCGGTATCGACGTGATGACATTTCAAATGAAAGAGTATGATATGTGTTTGCATTGTCAGAAATACTGGATAATAGTTCAATTGATATTTTGTAAGTTAGGTAGGCAGATATATGCTCTCATGACGGAATGGCAATGAACTATTTTATAAGTCTCTGATGAATATCCACGTGCGAAGGGATGGGATAGTATGTTCCTATATTTTTTCTTCTTCTTATGGAGTGAGCTGCAGGTTTAATCACCTAACAAGCCCTTTTGTCAGAGTTTTCTCAAATCCGCCTGACGGCCTCTCATGTGGAATTGTAACAACGACTGCTACTGAGTAGTATATGAGAACGAGGACGGAGAATTTAGCAGTTACTAAAACAATAATGAATTCTTACTCCCAGAATAAATAGTACAGGTATATTTTTTCGCTATAACAAATAATGTTATCAGAAATATCGTCAATGGTGTCCCAGACAGTTTGCATAGTAAAAGTGAAATAAAAAAACTATTTGTCACTTTCAATGTTGTAACCGGTATTAGTTCGTAGAAACCGCACAGTCCTCTCACCAAATCTATCAACAAAAGATTATCTTTAATCCTTCTGATACTATCTACAGCATCCCAAAAGCCATTGGGAAACCAGCTCTATACTTTAAACTTTAAAGTTGAGATTTGTTTAGTTTCTTTTGAGATTTTTGCAAAAGGATTTCCGCTTAAATGTTATGTTAATTTGCCGCCAAACCCCTAAAAGGTGTTCAATTGTGTAACTAAATGTAAATTTTGGCGAAGATGGCCGGCGGCTCTGAAGAGTTTTCACGTCAACGATTTTTTGACAATTACTCGCATTTGAAAGTAAATATGTAGTGGTTTTTTTGAGTTCGTAGAAGTTAACAAAAGATTGAAGCAAAAACTTGGGTTTGCCAAGTAGAAAATTGGTATGCGGTAGACTTTCGCACGTACTTGAAAAAAAAGTTCTTTTTGGGCTGCTTTGCCGTAGGAATGTAAATAAAGCTTCAAGATATAATTTGTTACATATGTATCAAACCTTATATGACTTGGCCATCCGGACAGAGCATACCTAGTCAAAAATCTTTTTTCTTAACTTAAATGCTACCGAATTTAATTTGTACATCGCGTACAGAATGTGTGCATTCTTTGTGGTCATAAAAGTGAAACGTGTTAATTCTGATAGATTTCTCTCACAAAATAAAAGTAACAAAGCCATCTTTAAAAATGGTGTCAATCTCCGTAAATCTATTTGTCAAAGCGCAATAAACGCCATAAATAATAACATTGCAAACATCGTCCATATTGTGTGAAGGAAAACAAACATTCGCGCCCTCGTTGTGTTTGCACAGTTGGCAACACTGACTGTCACTGTGACAAATTGAGAAAGCGCGCGCATTGAGGGTCAAAAGTCATAGATATTGTAGAAAAAGTGATTTATGTTGGCCATTTTTTATGTTGAATTGTAATTTTAGCTAAATGTTCTTTTCCAACAAATGAGTGAAGTTTTCGTCGTTACTGTGTTTTATGCATTACTAAATTCTAACATATTTATTTGGTCGACTGTTATTAAAGCTGAAGTTTCCCAATTTATTAATGTAACTTTCATCAACAGAAATACGAAGGCACTTCTGAAAATCCAACAATAACGCTCTCTTGCTTCCACTCTTTCGTTGCTAAAATTCTCCCACCTTTCATAAAATGGATTTAAAAACGCCCAAACCCATCTATTTTCATTGCCCGCATAACGTAACCAAGCTGCGAGCTAACCACGCCATGTTTTGACAAAGACATTACACACGGCGTGATAATTGCCCGCCGGGGGCATCCATTGTGACAGATTTCGCGCATCGGAACACACTATTAACTATTTCTATGGCAGACATGTTTCTTTTTTCTGAGTTACCATTTGTCAGACCACAATGGGTCTGTCGGCACTTTTGTGGTGAGGCTCCGAGAACAGATTTTATCTGGCTATTTGAAAGATTTTAAAATGAAAAATTGAGGTGGAAATGGTTGGGGCGGGATGACGTAATTTGTATAGAATTATCTATTATTTAATATTACTTACTAAAATTACTTGGGAAAGTCACTTTTCTTTCTTAATAGGTTTTTGTTTATAGTAAACTTCTATAATATTCGAAATTATAAGTAAGACTATTTCCTATTGTATGTATATGTATATTCACTGTGTAGTTGTTTCATTTAATAACGAAAAAATACTAAACATGATAAATTAGATAACATAGATATTTCAAGTACCGATGGAACTTGAGAAGATATTTAAAACTGTAAGACAAAAATACAATCGTGGCTAAGCTATTCGAAAACACAGTGTATTCTAAATCTTACTTTAAAAAGATTAAAATCTTAATCAAAAATTAAGAACACCTGCAAAACTTTTAATAAGTATCTTCGATATAATCCAACAATCATTTCACTTCTCAGAAATTAAAATATTTTAATTTGACATCCAAATCAACGGAAATGTCACTGTAGCCTCAAACATTTTATTTCTTGTACCCAAACATCAAAAAAAAGTTATTGGACGCATGTTTAGGACGAAGGCACAACGTCTCCTATTGTCAAACATGACAGTTGCCAAACATTCCATATTTGAATGTAACTTTATTTTATATTGTTATTGTTATGTTGGTAGCTGTAGTTGAGTAAAATGTTTGGTTATTTAAAACTACTTTTAGATATATTGTTTTCTTTTAAAAATACCGAAACTAATTTCACGATCAAAATCTCAAACTTAACTAATCCCTATCTAACAGAAATCAGCCATTATTTAAGTTTTTCTAATTTTAAGATAGCAAAATTGTTTTTCTATTCAATGTCAAACAATCTAAAGATTTTACTGAAGATTATCATGTTATTTTTACACTTATCTAGATATAATCTTAGTTGCTACTTGTGATACGTAGATCGGATCGATTTTGATTTTATCTGCGTCAATGATAAAGTACTCATCTTTGTTTTACGGTAGAATCTAGAATGCTTGACTCATTGCAAGGTTATTATCAAATGCTAGTAGTTTGCCGAGTAGTATCCACATTAGTTGATATCGAACGTAGATCATTGATATTTTCATATCTTGTGTTATAAGTAAACAGAATGAGTAACTGAAACCAAAATATTGAAGGTTTTCCTTTTATTTTGGGAATTCTAGAGATTATGCCATTTTTGTGTAGATAGACGACATTTTAGTATTTTTATCAAAAATGTGCATGTTAAAGATATTTTAGGTATTTTAACTACTAAAACAAACTCTAAATAATAAGCTATTTAAAGCCATATCTTTAGCACCTGTAATGATCTTGAATAGCTTCGTAATGATGAACATTTATATCGAAACGAGTGATTTTCAACGTAGATAATATCAACTAATCGATAAAAAGATAGGAAAACGTAATTAATTACAATTCAAAACCCAAAATTGCATAAAATGAATAACACAAAAACGTTTTCGTTCACCCAAAGAGAGCAATTCCCTAGGGTTGCCAGAAAACAATTAGTCGCACAGTGGGTCGAACATAATATGCACCAGACAAAAAGTAATAGCAATGCAGTTCCCTAGGGAGGTAACATGATACAGTCATTACTTGTTTGATTATTGCTCCAGTTTGAGGGATGAGGGAGTTTAAGAGGGGTTGAATGTTTGATAAGCATAGTTTTAGGATTTTTATTGAAGATGCTCGTGTTACACCACTGTTTTAAGTATTGGTAAACAATGATGCAGATAAAGTGTACAGACGACAACACATCAAGTTACCACAATCTGACAAATTTCTGCAATCGATTTTTAAACCATATCACAATGGGGGTAGGTTAATGTTTGCTTGGAGAAATTTGACGGATTCGTATACATTGACCTGCTGTCGTCTGTACCTATTTTATGTTTTAAAAATCTGATTACCTTAAGAATTGCGATTTAGAGAAGAAAAAACATTTTATCACAAAAAGAAGTATGTTTTGCCACTTATAAAGTGTAATTAAAAATGATAATCGTCATGTGTTACCTTCAAGTAACACGTGTAGCTATTGTTTATTTCTTAGAATTCATTCAAGTCTTATCAAACATGATATTAGAAAGAGGGCTACTGATAACGCGAACGTGCGTAGGTATTTGTTTAATCTAGATTGTTGCTTATAGGTACAGCCGAATTGAGGAATGTCATCAAAACAAAAATTGTTGAATTACGATGAAGTTTTTAACACGTTGAACGCAGTCACAGATACAATAGAAAATCTATTGTTTGTCGGCGTTCAACGTGTTAAATAAACATTTAATTTCAATTATCATGTATATCGTGATATTAAAATGTTGCGGAAACTACAAGATAAAATAAACATTGAACACCTCTTTAAAAGAGTAGTAGATACCGACTTTAACATCCCTAAAACCGACACATGGCAATATTAAAAATCCGTAAACACAAGAAGCAAACAATTATGAGCCTCATTCAATTTCTAAGTTAACATGTGCATTTAATAACAGACCACAAGGCCAATATCGGGCATATTTCAACAAAAACTGCTACCGCAGTAGCCTCTAATTGCGGCGGAGCCCCGGGGGGCGGAGTCCCCGGGGAGTTGGTAATGGCGCGTGTTAGCAAATAGCCCACTGTGCGATGAGCGCTCTTGGCTTTTTGCGCTCACCGAAGGCGGGGTTTGACTAATTTGTATTTTGGAAGCGGTTGTTAATGTTTTTGAGTTGTCAATTTTGTCGGTAAATGTAGGCAAGATTTGACAGTTATAAATGTGTGCGTCAGTTATTGATAAACTCAAAGATAACTTAACAGATTTTAGATACTGTTGTTCTGAATTGTAGTAGTTTATGAGAAAAGTTGAAAGCCGATTCCAATAATATGTATGGAAGATTGCAGTACCTAGTAACTCCAACTATGAAATCGCGAATTGCATCTTTTTATAAAAAGAGTAACAAGTAAGTAGGTATGTGTATATTTTATGAATTTAGTTTATAAGTAGGCTCCAATCCAAAGTATCATTACAAACTTAATACCCCAAAAAATCAAACAAAGTGATTACCCATCTAATATTACTTGCATTAACATGATTAGAATCTCAATACCATAAGGTTTCCCATACAATTCGTATCAATACGTTTCATATTTTGTCCATTGTAATTTTGGCGGGAGCACGCGTTGGAACAATGTGCACGTGGCCGCCATTGTTAGTCACCAGTGTTGCCAATTGATTATATTAATTTGTTGGAGTGCTCTTGATTTTAGGGTTTTATTTTGTAAGTTATTTTCGGTTTAGGAAAGGACCGTGGTTTATAAAGTAATTCGCAAGAAAGGTTTTAAAAAAGTTATCATTTCATCACGAAAAGAATACTGTGAAAATAATATTGAAGTTGTATCTTTCTTTGCTCTTATGGAAGCAATTAAAGCATTTTAGTAAATGATAGATAGTACATTAAAATCACAATAAAATCAAAGTTTTAATATTCATAGTATATTTATTAAGTCTGTAGGTATGGAAAAATTAATGTAAGTATTTAATACATACGTAATAAAAAGACTAGCTCTAAATATGAGATCTCATCATTGAAGATTCAAGTACCGAATATTGAACATTCTTCTATTTAAAGGTTTGCGTTGATAAAATTCCCGCGTCGCAAAATTTCAGCTTGAATTTTACACTAAAGGCTAATAATATAATATTTTTATTAGCTCTTCAGAGGTAACTTATAAAATGATCCTGTTTACCATTGTACTTCACCAATAAACTCGTATAATATTTTATAATCCATATATCACAAACAAGTTAAAAACCCTATCATATTTCATAGCAAAACCGATATCTTTCTGAAAAAAAGTTACATAAAAACTTTCCGACATTTGCAACGTAAACACAATTACGCATAACCCTGCCATGTGTGGTTCACACAAGTTATTACAACCTAGCCAACTAAATATAGCTACGGAATTTGGTCGGGTAAACAAACTTCAGTAAATCGATAGTGCGAGGGAGATAGCGCAACTATTTGTTGGAGATAGACAAGGATAGGCGCAGCGGGGAGTTTGTAAGGCGTGGTTACGAATCTGAAAGGTGCTATGAGAGTGAGGGAGACAGGTATAAGTTTGTCGTTTCGTTGTAAATTCTCTGTGCAAAGAAAAAGATATTATTTGAAGTCAGAGTGTAAATAAAACATATGACTTATGAAACTGTTTTTAGCTTCGCGTTTGTTATTGGAAAATGCTTTCTGAATTATTATTGCGAAGTTGATTGCTAGAGAAATGTATTGGGTTTTTAAACAATCGCTACTTTGTGGTGTTTTCACGTTAAATATGTTTCATGTTTTTCCGTAAAATGTTTGACTAAATAAAAATACAGTATAAGGACTAGTTTATATTTTTGACTAATTGTATGTCTATTACAGTCAAAAATATGCAGTCTTGTAGCAAATTATAGTCAGAAATCAGGTAGTTAATATTTTTTTATTAACTTACATAAGTTGCGCCATTTTATTAGACTAAAGCTACATAGACCAGGTATATTTGAGAATCAATCTAAAAATGTGATAACCACTTTTTAGCTTAGAATATTGAAATATTAGCAATTGCGTGTCGGAAGTCTTATTTGCTTTTGAAGTATTCAAAAACAAGAATAACTTACAAAAGCACAATTCCAGGCAATGTCGAAACATAATAACTACACGCTAACAGATTCTTCAAAACTATGAAAGAAAGTACAAATAAAAAATATCCTTTCAAATTTAAACACAACGAAACTTTTTACACGAGTAAATTTTTAGATTGGCAACCCGATTCATGCGTACCAACACGCACATTCTAATTAATGCATCCTCTACGTGACTTTGAAAATAGAACATTCACAAAGGTTAATTTATAGCGTACACTTTGTGTTCAAACGCAGGTACGTGATTATAACAAATAGTTATGTTTTATTGTATAGTGGCTATATAAAAAAACCTTTTTGATTTCGATGATTTTAATTTTCGACGTGTGTGGGTGGTTTTGTGAAATTAATTAATATGAATAGTGGGTTTTAAATGCTGCGTTCTTGGTTACAGAATTGGCAATTATGATTAATTTGTAACTGCTTATCTTCATATTTTATTTAATTATTTAACAAAATATTATATTAAAGAGTATTTTCTGGGGGCTGTGTTGTTTTCACATTTATTTCCTCAAATGAATGATTTTAATTACTTAATATTGAAATACCTGTTGTTTGAAATTTATTGAGGAACGATTTAGTCAAACATTTTTATCGCACTTATAAAAACTATCTATTTACCGGGAGCAGAACTTTGCGAACCCGAATGAAAAATAGTCTAATACCTTCCTCGATAAATGGGCTATCTGATACTGAAAAGATTTTCTAAGTCACACCAGCAATTACTGAGATGAAGAAAACAGACCAACTTCTCAACTTTATACTGTTTTTTTAAAACTTCCAAGATATTTAAATATTGCATAAATTGAAATAGAAAATTACTTAAAATATAGAAAAAGTGCCCCAACACAAACCATAACTGATTTGTAGATATCTATCTCAATATCTTGTCAAACCACTATAATTATTATGATCACAGTAAACGAAACGGGTGTTGAAAGTTTTTTTTTATATAAATTAAAAGGGGCGTCCTCTCACCCCTGTTTTTCAAAAACAGGGCCAGTCTTTGTCAAATTGGCTATGTACCACATAGGCATTATGTGATCGAAACATCTGCCTGCGTAGAAAAAAAAATGCAGTTGTTTATGGGCATCAAAATGGCGGGCTTTTGTTTACGTTATAAACCCTTTCGTTTTATTGTCAAATGACAATGCTTTTTGGAGTCAGTTTGTTTGAAATTATTGCATATGAATCATATACCTATAACTTTTTGTTTTGGTTGCGCAGTAGAGCTCGTGACTAAGTCAAAGCCGCGCGGATCGATCGATCATAAGGTTAAGCAATGCTTGACGCGGTCGTTCCATGGATGGGTTACCATCTTATCATTACGAGTTCTTCCGTGTTTCGGAAGGCACGATAAACTGGGTCCCGGCTGTCATTTGACCATCTTTGGCAGTCGTT
>NWSH02000571.1:7876458-7899293 GCA_002382865.2 Heliothis virescens
GGGAAAAGGCTAGGCAGATGATGATGAGTAGATATTTTCAGTAAAAAAATTAACTACGATACAATTACCTATTGTTAGCTCTGCTTGTTAAAAGTTAGTTACATAAAGTAAACCACTTCTTCCTAACAGGAACACATAGGAAATCTTCAAAAGGACGTAAGGAGGTTGTCAATAAGTAATTTTGGCATATTTTTCTACACTATTAAAATAAAGAGGACACATTTTTTTGTTCGTTTGCCCTAAAAGGTCCAAACCTACTAAACCGATTTGAAAAATTCTTTCACGGTTGGAAAGCTAGACTATCCCCGAGTAACATTTACATATACTAATATTATAAAGCTGAAGAGTTTGTTTGTTAGTTTGAACGCGCTAATCTCAGGAACTACTAGTCCGATTTGAAAAAATCTTTCTGTGTTAGATAACCCATTTATCGAAGAAGGCTATAGGCTACCTCTTATCCGGGTGCGCCGAGTAGTTCCCTCGGGACGCGGGTGAAACCGCTGGCAGAAGCTAGTAGGCTATATTTTGTCCGGTGTGGGACAAGTTTTCCCGGGACGTGGGTTCAACTGCGGGAAGCTATATTAAAATATTTTTAAAGGCGAAATCAGTTATCAGGCGCCATATTATTTCAAACTTCCAAACTAAAACATGAATGACGGCCCAAAGCTTAACACAAACGGACAAACAGAATACACATACATATACATAATGCATTGTGTAGTTCTAAGCCAACATACACGCTCTCCTAATTGGGAGTCGGCAGTGATACAGCATATTCCATTGTTAGCTACCGTGTTACGTAGAAACTTGTTAACGATATGTTTTTTTAAGTTTTTCAGGGTTCCGTACACTATGTTAAAACGGGACTCGATCTATTGCTAAGACTTTGCTGTCCATCTGTTTGTCTGTCTGCCATCAGGCTGTGAAATTTTACCAATCGAACATTAACCTTCCATTACTGTTATAGGGTTGAAAATCTATTGAAGAAATTGTATAATTTATTTAAGTATCTAGCCTTTAATTACATAAAAATATAAAACTAAAAACTAAGGTATTAAAAAAGCACGTCAAAGAACTGATCCTCATCGCTGTCAACCGGTAGTGTACCCAATAGGCTGGCCACATTGCCACGTTGAATAGCAATACTTAAACGCTGGGAAGAAAGAAATTTAATTGAGGTAAGTTGATGTGCTGGCGTCTGTACCTCACGAACTACAATAGTGAGATAGCTCAAATATTCACAGATGATGTATTTCTGTTGCTACTTTAACAGCAAGTACTAAATTTTATACTATAATAAAATAAGTGCCAGTTTCACTGATACCAGATAGTATTCTAGATCTAACAGACACTGCCATAGAAAAGAGTCAACATTAAAAATATTTCTATGGCATTATCTGTTAGATAACTATCTAGAACTTTATCCGGCACCTCTGCAATTAGCCGTAAGTATTTTACAAGGCTCCCGTAGAAAAACACAGATTTTTTGTACGGAGCTTCACGTGCGCGTCTGACTCGCACTTGGCCGGTTTTTTGGTGGCAAGCTTGGTACCTATTTGGTGAATCGACAGTTTTAGAACTAGCTGTTGTTCCGTGACTTTGTCTGATGGTAGTTATTATTGTTTAAAGTAAAAATATCCTGTTTATTGTGGAAATTTGTATGAATATAAAGGCTAAAGTAGGCTCTTTTAGCAAAGGAATAATAATTGTTTTGAAAGATCTTTTGTGATTGCAATGTTTCACGTATTAACGTAGTTTAACGCTTAATTTTCACTCGCAGAAAATAAAGACAATCTTTAAGCTGACTTTCCATGAATATTCCACAAACAATTCTCTAATAACAAAATTTACAAACAGATAAACAGTAAATAAATTAAACATAATCTGTATTTTATATCTAAGAATAGTTATACCTCTGCTTACTTAACGCTAGACAATTTTATTATCATTAGGAGTAATGCTTTGCTACACTACAAGCTACGCGCTACGTGCTACGAGCTACGTGATGACGTAGCAAAATGCGTAGCGTGAAATTTTCATACGTAGTTTTTTTGTTTTTTTTGTTAATCGTTAAAAACTGTCTAAATCTACTGAGTACCTAAAGATATGTTGCTATTATACTGTACTGGATAAAAAGGGATATTGATCTCACAGTAATATTATTGCAGCCACTTTTGATAAAATAAATCTATAGTAATATTATAAAGCTGAAGAGTTTTTTTGTTTGTACGCGCTAATCTCAAGAACTACTGGTCCCATTTGAAAAATTCTTTCAGTGTTAGATAGCCCATTTACCGAGGAAGGTTATAGGCTACTTTTTATCCGAGTGCGCTGAGTAGTTCTCGTGGGACACGGGTGAAACCGCTGGCATAAGCTAGTTTTGACATAAAATTGAATTTTCACTAATCAATGTAAGTCAGTCAGTATGTCATCAGTCCAGTGGATAGATCATTTACCTAAACTTTTATTTCCAATACAATTTTCTACAGGCAACCTTAGGATCAAAAATAACTTACTACAGATAACAATAAGCTAATCTACACGTTATCAGTAACACAAATATTGACGTAAATCCACATGAAATTACAAAAATTATCATCACACGTACTATACGAACCGGATTTACACACGGAATTAAGATACAAACTCCCAATAAAAATCAAATTCCATTTTTAATATCCGTGTAGCTATAAATATTGTTTTGTTTATCGCTTGTCTTGTAGTGGATTACATCCTTTGATTGTCTTTGAATTGAGATAAGCGTAGAACGTGATTACAATATGGCGCCTATGCAGCTATGGTATGAATGTGGGATTTTCGTAAATTACAATTTAATTATCAACAGAATTATTTATAAGGCTAAAAGGTTAAGAAAAGGTGTGTTTGGTAAAGCTTATATTATAAGAAAACATATTATATGACAGTGATACTTTTTGTAACGAATAAGTCACGATTATGATGACAAAAAAAATTGGTAGGACTCAGGTTAAAGAAAATAATCATAGATATGTGCAATGCGTATTTCATTTGCAATAGATAGATGAACAAATTATCTACTCCTTAATACATATAATGCAAAACCAGCGTCCCCGAATGCTCAACATATACTCAACATCAGTCTTTGTTACAATTCCACATCAGAGGCCGTCAGGCGGATTTGAGAAAACTCTGACACTAGGGCTTGTTAGGTGATTAAACCTGCAGCTCACTCGATAAGAAGAAGAATAAAATTGGAATAGTTTTATCATGTTTGTTTATTAGGAGCTACTTTTAATCAAACCTACTGAAACATATTTTAGATACTGATAAATGTTTCATTCTTCACTATATAAGACAAAAAACTTGATAAAAATGAAGCAGCAATTTATGAAAATTATCGCAATGAAAAATTATTTCTTATCAAATTGTAGCCAAACAACCTTTGGATGTACGGACAGATATAACATAGATATATAGATAGATAACCAATGAATTAAGTTTACATGTACTAATTTTCAGTACAGACACTTAGGTAAGCCTACCACAATACATTGTATATTTTATGATGAGGGATATCTGTAGAACTAATTAACCGAATGTGGAAACTCCTTTACTAATAAAAGAAACATTATTTCAAAGTAAGGCGGCCCCTAGACCTACAATGAAGACTTCACCGCGCAATCATCAATATTAGTCTTTACCGTCAATTTTGCACAATTCGTAAAATTGCGCAATTTAATTAATCGTCTGAACAGTGCTTTAGACTGTATTTCATTTATACATAGATAGATAGATGTAACCAAAAACAAAAGACAAGAGCCATATTTTTGACACAAATCAACACGTAATTTTTTTTTTTAATAGTTTCGAGCAATCTATACATATAATAAAATACCACATAACACCACTAGTTACAAAAATTATCTTTAGGAAACATACAAGTATTGAAATACAATTTAATACTTGACTCTGGTGTTCAATCATGATAGCTTATCTGCGTGATAGTGTCCAAATTATCATGTTTTTTAAACGATTCCAAACTGAACGTGACCTCCTTGTTGTTCGTTGATTAGTTTACTAAAAGCAGGATAGAAAGAAATAACAATAAAGTTTTCTTGCAATTTTGTTGCTTATACAAGTTTAAAGTCTAATGGGCAGCCTATACGGTCAATTAAATTGCTCAATTAGACACGACTGCACGTTGACTGCAATTCAACTGCAATCGGACTGCACGTTTGATTTGCAGTTCTATTGCAGTCGTATCAACTGCATTCAAACTGCCCTTGAACTGCTTTTTGCAATTGGATTGCAGTTGAAATGCAGTCCGTCTGTCTAGAGCCTTACGTACTGAGCATAATTGAACGTATATTGTAAATATTGAATAGTTTTTAGGGATTTTTTTATTGCCCAATATTAACTACTAACACTAACTTAAACTGCATACTTTAACGGCCGTTCCCAATAACCTATCTAACTCTGGATTTGCTTACCAGAGATAGGAATTTGACATTAATTGTATGGGGCTAATGTCAAAATTCTATCTCTAGTAAGCAAATCCAGAGATAGACAGAATATTGATTTCCGCAGTTAGTCGGTCGGTAGTTTAATGAAAATCATAAATCAGTACGAAGATTGCCACTAATATATCGACGGTGGAAAGGCTATTTGGTTTAAGCGACATTTTTGCAACTTTACAGGAGAGCCATTTAAAGTTTAAAATTTCCGAAAAAAAATCATAAAAACAAAACCTCTTCAGCTATTGGAACGGAGTAAACTTAATTTAAATGAATTTGAAAACGTCGAGGTGTTGATGCTTATACCATATAAAACGGACCTTAAATTAAGAAGATAAATGTCGCTTAGTACAAATTGCCCTAAGCCACTTTTTTTCAGGGAATGGAAAAAAGATTTAAGTCACTTCTTAACTACAATTAGTAAAAAATAAGCGACTGAAGCGACACTCCATGTCGTATTTTGTTGAAAATGTATGGAAATCAAAATGATTTAAGTCATATGTCAATATGAAATAGAAACAAGAAAAACGCTTTAATCGATATTGAATCTTTTATCTGAGAAAGGGCTACTGATTTATGTCTCGATTCTTTAGATCATTGTATAGTTCAAGTACATTAGTAAAAAAAATATGCAAAAATGACGTCATATAATACACTGCCACTTTGGAAACCACCCAAAAATAGAGATGTTTCAAGCGCCAAAAAAGTGCTCAGATTTAAATGAATCCGGCATCATTCGACGGAGAAAAAATTGCTGATTCCGAATATGTATATAACTCAATATCGCCCAAAATGTCGCTTAAACCAAATAGCCTTTCCACCGTCGATATAATTTTAATAGATTTAAATTAACGATTACGAAAATGGCAGGTGCTTGCATTGAAAAAATCATGTAAAAGTGATTACGTCAAAATTGCTGATAAAAGTGACTGATTATGTTATTATTTATGTTAATTTGATTATTATACACTTTTAGATGACTTCAAAAAAATGCTGACAATATTCTGCTTCGGAAGGCCTTAAATTGGTGGGTACTGGCTGTCATTTGAACATCTTTGGCAGTCGTTAAGTTAGGAAGCCAGAAAGTCCGACAACCAGTCGTAACGGGTTGCTCGAGTCACTGGGTTGAGGAGGTCAGTTAGACTGTCGCTCCATGCAAAACACTGGTACTCAGCTGCAGCTGCATTTCTGCCTTAATCTTCATCAAATGCATCATAGTTTTCTGGTATAAGATAACTAAGGTTTATTACATTTTATCCTAAACTAGCGACCCGTCCCGGCTTCGCGCGGGTGCAATTAGAAACTTCAAAAATGACAATATTTTTCCACTATTGAATGGATGTTATTATACATATAAACCTTCCTCTTCAATCAATATATCTATTAAAAAAACCGCATCAAAATCCGTTGCGTAGTTTTAAAGATTTAAGCATACATAGGGATATAGGGACAGAGAAAGCGACTTTGTTTTATACTATGTATTGACAGGCTGACTTAAATTATTGTATTTCACACTCCATTGCAAAACTGTTCATCCTATTTTACCTAAAGGCTATACCAGATGTAATCGCGTCTAAATAACCATTATATCAACAAATATCAAGATTAAATACATTAAAATTATCGTAATTCAGAGAAATCTAAATTATCATGCGGAAATAAGAGAGTAATTTAACAATTATTCATATTTATTACACTTTATTTGCATGCAATAATTTTTGATACGCAAGTCGTTTTATGACTGTCTTATCGTATTGAAATTGATGATGGCGGTTATCAGGTTTGAGGTTATACTTTTTGTTTAAATGCAGCTATTTAAAGATATCTTTGTTCAATATTTAAACACGTGAGACTTCAATATTTGAGAGGCTAAATTATTGCCGCACGTTCGTGTATGGGTGTAATGACGAGATCCGCCATGTTTTGGAAGGCAGGATAAATTGGTGGGTACCGGCGGTCATTTGAACATCTTTGGTAGCCTTTACGGTAGCCAGAGAGTCTGGAAACCAGTCTTATTAAGGTGTTTCGGATTATACGGGTAAATGGGTTGATGACATATAGGCAGTCCATGTAAAACACTGGTAATCAGCTGCATCTTGTTAGACTGAAAGCCGACCCCAATATATTTGAGAAACGGTTAGGCAGATGTTGATGTAAAAAATACCTACTTAAATAAAAACTGTCCTAAATTTATACCGGTCCCTTTTATCAAAGCCTAAACCGACGCTCGAATCGACCATATTTCATAGCTGGCTATATCAGAATTCCACTTTTCAGTTGATATTCTAGTGGTTTTACATTTCAGGACCAACGGTATATCTTGAACAACCAATCCGACGTTTGAAGACGTATCTACGGCGCTTCTGATAGGCTTAAATCTTGTCAATGTGCTGTAGCTGTCAAATTCAAATCTAGAAAGTGATGGACAATTTTCTAAGTTGAAATTTTAGAAATGGTTAGGATTTTTGACTATGACTTTGTAGTTACAGAGAAATTCTGCAGTGGTTTTGTATTAAAATGGAAAAAAAACACTATTTAATATTTATTAGAATTGAATTGGTGTTAAATTCATAAAATATCCACAGTCATTTAGGCAAGTTCAACCTTCTTGCGTTTTCACCCACATCCCGTAAGAACTACTCTGCTTACCGGAAAAAAATTAGCCCATACCGTCCTTCGATAAATGGGCTATCTAATACTGAAAGAATTTTTGAAATCGGTCAAATAATTTCTGAGATTAACGCGTTCGAACAAACAAACAAATAAACTTTCAGCTTTATAATATTAGTATAGATATGAAAAAATATATATATCTGTTTAAAAGTTTTAATTAGGTGTTTAGTCCAGAAAATATTCACAGTGATGTTCAGCCGTTTCTGTCAGCGGTTACACCCGCATCCCGTAGGAACTATTCTATTCACCCGGACAAAAATTATCCCTACTGCTACTATCTTAAGTGGGCTTCGTAATACTGAAGAAAACGTTCAAAGCAGGGCTGCAGTTCCTATAAATAGCGTGTTAAACAAACAAACAGCTTGATGATATTATTACACACACGCATAACGCCATAGGAAAACCTTTTTCGAAGTACAATTTTGTCGGTAATTTATATCTATATTAATATTATAAAGAGGAAAACTTTGTTTGGTTGTAATGAATAGGCACAAAAACTACTGGACCGATTTTAAAAATTCTTTCACCATTCGAAAGCTACATTATCCACGAGTGACATAGGCTATATTTTATCCGGGTACGGGCAGTAATTCCCACGGGATGCGAGTGAAACCGCGGGAAAACGGCTAGTAACCAATAAAATTATATAATATCTTAAATATTTATCGTCGTTAACTATAGATAAGATTGCTATCTCTTCAATTGTATCTTGAGATTATATCTGCTATACCCGAATTACTCCATACAACTAGTTTTATTAATGCTCCATGTTTTTCCTTATATTTTACAAGTAATGGCTTTCAATAACTTATCTATCTGTTGATTTGCTTACTAGAGATAGGAAATTGAAATAAAATTGTGTGGCTAACGTTAAAAATATTGAAAATTTTATCTATCGTGGAAAATGGTTTATTTAATGTCGTATGATAAATTTAATATCGTTAAGAACATTTAAGTATACGTATCTTTCAAAATACCAATGCAACTTTTCTAAGTTGGTATGTACTTTCTAAGTATATCTTAGACACCAATGGCTGATAAAAGGTGAAGGAAAACATCTTGAGGAAACCTGGACTACAAAGTCTGAAATCACCAACCCGCATTGAGCAAGCATGGTGATTAACGCTCAATCCTTCTCCGTGTGAGAAGAGGCCTGTGCCCAGCAGTGGGACGATAAAAAGGCTACTAAAAAAAAAAAACTTTCAAAATACCTAGAAGCACAAATTATATAAATAAAAAGACCTCGCTACTGTAAAATACAAAAACGAAACGACAAAAAAAACTCACTCAATAGACAATTACTTAACTAAAAAAGAAACTTAATCCACAATCTAAATTCCACAAAATAGGTTTTAATCTGACAATATTATAGAATTACGCGTGTTATTTTACAAATAATAAAAATAAAACATATCACTGTAGCAGGTATATATTTATCAGTAATTACCGAAAATTCGTGATAAGACTACTGATATGGTATGTAATGCGTTAAGATACAATCAAACGTCAGGATATGAAAGATAACATGAATTGATGATTTATTTTCGCTAATCTAATTACGAAATGAAAATCCAATGTTAATTTTGATTAGGTATAGTTGCCACGTGAATTTCATTAACTAGACTAAATAATATTCATAATCATATTCATAAATAACTGCCTCGTTGGTCTAGTTGTCGCATAGCCGACTGCTGAGCACGAGGTCTCGGGTTCGATTCCCGGGACGGGCCGAAATCGCTTTGTGGGTTTTAGAAACTTTCACAAAGCAGCCCGGAGTTGGAAGTTGGTGATTGATACACCCGTGCATCGGAGAGCACGTTAATGTCGGTCCTGCGCCTGATCTCTCTCCGGTCGTGTTGGATTGCCGTCCCATCGGGTTATGAGAGTGAGGGAATAGGGAGTGCACCTGTGTCTGCGCAAATGCTTGTGCACTATAATATGTCCTGCGCAGCTGGCTGATCTCCTTATATGAGAACAGCAGCCGTGGCCGATAATCGGCTAGGACGCCATCACCAATATTCTTCATTTGTGTAACCTTTTCCCAACTATGTTGGGGTCGGCTTCCAGTCTAACCTGATGCAGCTGAGAACCAGCGACTGCCTGTCTGACCTCCACAACCCAGTTACCCAGGCAACCCGATTGTTTCCCAATTTAATAAATAAATGTGTCATTTAGTGATTGTAGGTGAACAGGATTTTATTGAATAGGTATTTATATACCTATGTGTTTAATTTTCAATATTGGGCTATTATTATTGTAATGAAAATTTGTGGAAATTTCAAAATGTTAGACAAAATAATATTATGATACTTTCTATACTAAATAATAGGCAACATTTGCGAAAATTAGAATTATTTCACATGGTAGGTAAATTACGAGCGTTATTATCATCGAAACTGTTTGTTTAATTACACAAATGTTCGAAATTAATTAACGTGTGCTTCTAAATTGATAGTATTGTAACATATCATTAGTTTTGTAAGCTTCTCACTAATTGGCGGTAAGCGAGCCATTTTGATACTTTGCGCGGGAAATTTGACGTTTCAATTTTGTTTGTTGTCTATGGTTTATTGAAGAAAAGGTCGTATAGGGTAACCATAACGTCTTCGTTAGATAAATATTTATAAACAATGGAATAATATACAATTTTCTATAAAATTCTATAGGTAGAATGTTACAGAATTTTAGTTTGTTTTTACGGTATTTATTTAAATTCACAGAATTGTTGTCCATGTAAAGTTTAAAGACAACTAAACACATGTCTATACCTACTTTAAGCCATTATTTTTTTATTGTCCACAGATGATCCAAATTCGCCCTTTAAATTTATCACGGTAAATCAACCCTTCAGTTATGTAATCTGCGATTAGATTCAAAGTGCAGCAAACAGCCAATTAGCCGTTGATTTGTTTGTTAACAAACAGGGATGCAACCCTTACTAACGAGGTAGCTAATTAACTGCATATCGATGTCAGATGTTCTGTGAAGAGAGAAATCATTAAGAGTCTTAGTAAAAAGGTTGGTTGGTTAGTGCTGGGTGGATTTAAGTGATAAAATCGATATTATTAATATTTTAAAAAATTATAAAGCTGAAGAGTTTGTTTGTTTGAACGCGCTAATCTCAGGAACTACTAGTCCGATTTGAAAAATGCTTTCAGTGTTAGATAGCCCATTTATCGAGGAATGTTATAGGCTACTTTATATCCGGGTGCGTCGAGTAGTTCCCACGGGACGCGGGTGTAACCGCTGCCAGAAGCTAGTTTAGATTAATTGGGTGTTGTAAAAACGTAAGTAAGTATGTATAGTGGTCTATGGATGAGGGATTTTTGAATTTGGAATGTTAGGCATAAAGGCTTGTTGTTGTTTGGTAATTTCGAAATATTTTATTTTTGTAACATATTGCCAAATAAGTAAATTTACTACGAAACGTTACCTCAAACTTAAAGTTATAGCTAATATTCAGCTAATTAATAATATAAACCAATAACTGTACATTATTTCTATAAATATAAAAGTAAATACAAAACAATGTTTTTATTAAACAACCCGACTTCAACTGAAAAGCGTAAATACAGCTATTTACCGTTAATTTATTTATTATTTAACAGTAAAATAAACAAGTTTCTATGAAACCTATTTTACTGGTTGTATTACAGAAAGTTAAGATTTTATTTCAACTTGTTTTTAGTCTTATAATTATTGGAAAACTTGTGAATACAAAATCGTAAAGTTATTTATATTTAATTTGGTTACCGTGTTTTATTAACTGTTTAATGCAATATACATAGGTAAGTAAGTACTTATTCACTATTTAAAGTCTCTTACCTTATTAGGGGACTTAATTACTATTTATTAACGGCAGTTCCCGATAACTTATCTATCTCTGGATTTGCTTACTATCGATAGAATTTTTTTACATGACATTAGCCCCATACAAGTACTATCAAATTCCTATTACTAGTAAGCAAATCCAGAGATAGACAGAATATTGAATTCCGCAGTAAAATTGGTAAAGGTAATCTAATTAGCGTGTAATACACGGGTTACATACTCTTCTTTCTAAGTCGGGTAAAAAACAAGAACATAAAGGCCAGTTTTAGAGGTTCCATATAAAGTTCTTTTAAGCATTATCTCTCAGATAACTATCTAGAAATTTATCTTGAGCCCTTAAAACTTGCGCTATATGACACAATATTTATTATGTATGTTCCCGTGTCGTACATATGTTAATGCTAGGTTTTTCCGCTCAGAACCCTTTTAACTTTACCTTACTTTATTTAGTAAAAAAAAGTAAAGTAACGTAGAGTTATATTATTTTCACAAAAATGTCTTCATTCCACATTATTCTTCAAAATTAAAGTAATGTAGCTTAAATATGTAGAAAGAGTGGCTGTACATAAAATTTTCTCATAAAAAATTGTGTGAACTTCACCCCACTGGCTTGGGGTTGCTTGAAATGTTAATAAATCGAGTGGGCGTGGCCTCAAGTCACGCCCACAGGGGTTGTTCAGTACTGTGTTGCTATAATATACGAACTTAGTGGTAAGTGGTAGAATGGAGTAGTTGAGAATTTTTTTTATTGTCATTTTGAGGGTAATAAGTCTTTTTTCTTTTTGAGAAGGGCGTTTGTTTGTTCCCTTTTTTTGGGGAGGTAGGAGATGGAATTGGTAATACTGTTTTTTTTTGTATATAGTTGTTACGGTATAGAGTAAAAAAGCGTAATAATGTATGTAGGCACTTTTTGTTTTAAATAAAAACTCTAAGTAGTAACTGTGTTGAAATTAGAATTATTAAGGCATTTATTGCACTGGAAAATTTATACTTAATTGAGATTAATTTCGTGTAATTACAGAACTGTAAAATTTAAAGGCTTTGCGTTTGTCTGAACAATGTACCTATTCAGTATGTTTTTCATACCACGTAAGTGTAGTTTTTTAGGTATATATTTCAGGAACGGGGTTTAGCTACAAAGTATTAGATAATTTGGTTTAAAAATTCAATTTCTGAGTGCTAGCAGGTAATTGAACCTCAATGTCTAGACAAGTACTGTGACTAACATATGAAAAAAGAAACTGTTTGCTGCAAAAAAACAAGATTTTAATAAAATTAAAAAAAATAATGTTTTTGGTAAATCTACTAATTAAAGAGAATATTTGGTAACTTTTTATTTAAATTTTAAATTATTAAATAAAACCGGCGTTATGCCACCACTCGATATGCTGTTTTTTTAACTAACAAAATAGAAACTACACAAAAAATACTTAATATACCTACATACGGAACACACAACAAAAAACCTATTATTATTATTATTAAACAGTATTCTTTTCAACGCACAGATTAAATTCGTTTCAACAATAGAGGTGTACCCCAACGCGTCTTTCGAGTTATCGACCCCAGTAAAGTTGCCACATGCGAAAATGATTTAATATAGAATAGAGGGCGGGATGGTAGGATAGTAGGGGCGTACCGGATATTGGTCATATAAATATATTAGTAAGGAAAGAGGCTATTAATGTGTAATTTAAGCTATGGGTGTTATTATCAATGGTGGTTATGGTAAGGTACCGTAAACCGCATGAGAGATTGAATTTATTTCTAAGATAGAATCTATACTAATATTATAAAGAGGAAAACTTTGTTGGTTTGTTTGGTTGTAATGAATAGGCTCAAAAACTACTGGTCCGATTTTAAAAATTCTTTCACCATTCGAAAGCTACATTATCCACGAGTGACATAGGTTATATTTTATTCGGGTACGGGCAGTAATCTTTAACAAATTAATCGTTAATAATTTAATTTATTTATAATGTAATTTTAGTTTAAAATAAATGAGGTAGATTAATTAAAACAAACCTAGTTTTAGAATTAGTTTTTACGTAAGATTCAAAATGGCAAATAATTAAACTAAATCGTTTTACTAGAAGTTAGCAAGTTTATAATACATTAATAGTTCCTAATAATTGAATTGTTGTCTTCTTATTGTAGGAAAAATAAATCATCTTTTTAAAGCAAAAGTTAGTCTTATGAGAAAAATATTATTAACATTTAATGCATGACAATTTAGTCTAAGTTTATTTATTCACATAAAATCCTTCTAAAATTAAAATTGATTAAATTTTAATATTCTCTAATAAGCAATGATATGCATACCTAATTATAAAAAATAACAGTTCATCATTATAAATAATTCAAATCGCGGCCTCACGCTTAAAATTTAAATCAAATAAATTATATTTTTATTTATAACCATAATAACCAATCTAAATATATATAACGCTAAAGAATTTGTTGTTCGCGCTTATCTATGAAACGGCTGAATATGTAAAAGTTTTTTTAATTCTGTATAGAAAGTTATACGGCCGTTCCCAATAACGTATCTAACTCTGGATTTGCTTACCAGGGATAGGAATTTGACATAACTTGTATGGGGCTAATATCAAAATTCTATCACTAGTAAGCAAATCCAGAGATAGACAGAATATTGATTTCCGCAGATAGACTACATACTTATCCTATGATGCTAAGGAGATAGGCAGAATGTCTAAAGCAATTTATCGACGGACTTGGATAAAACCGCGGTTCAAAATTAGTGTGTAAATAAAAATATATCAACATTAATAACTACTAGTAAAGACTTAGACTAATATATTATATTATATATTTAAAATTGGTACAAAAAATATGTTAATTTTCAGCACTAAGTCATTTTTTTTTTATCCTGAACTAGAAACCCAACATCACTTTCTACGGATATAAATTATATACGGTAATATTTATTGTCAATCACTCTATCTACAAGTGAAAACCGCATAAAAATCCGTGCAGTAGTTTTTAAGTTTTTCGTGAATAGACAAACGCGGCGGACAACTTTGTTTTTTGTCAGTAGTGATAGTAAAAAATTAACATTAGTAGTTACGTGTAGACTTATATTAAACGCGTACATATTTCATGTAAAATATTTAGGAAAAAAAAATGTTTGATACACCGCTAGATCGCTTTTGTTATTTTTTTTCGTTTATTTTTATTATAAATGCTCACGCGATCATTCTCATTAATAATACGGAGGTGGCATTGACAGTTTCCTTGGGTTATTTTTTCTTTTTATATCAAAGACTTTGGTTATTAATTGAAGAAGGGAATTTTTGGTCGATATGGATTTTTGTTTTGTAATATTATTTTACTTGTTATTGCGTGTTTTAAGAACGTCGAGAAATCATTGTATTTTGAGTTACCACTAAAAGTCACTATTATTTTTTTAATAAAAAATATAAAAAAAAAAAAGTTTTCCTTATTTAGTTTATTTAGCAACGGTTTCATAATTATACCAATAACTAAAAGACTGACTGACTACTTTCACCTAAATAGATTAATTTATTGCACTATACTTATTTTTTTATTATACAGATTATGCAATTGAATAACTTTCGTAATTCCTAATTCTACAAATATTAATCGTTGATACGCTTGATATCAACATGTTATCGTTGGACTGACATTGGAGATAGGCCTAAACTGGCACGCGACGTTCCACACATTTTACTATTTTTAACACGATTTTTTAAAATATCCACTCAATTTTACTCCCTAAACACTTTATGATACTTAAGGAAATAAGAAAAAAATAATAAAATTGCCTAATAGGGTCGCGATAGTTTTTTTTTTTGCTGTTTATCACGATTAAGTTTATTCTAAGTATTACGCACGGTTTATTTTTTAAATGAGGGTATATTTAAAATAAAAACGTACTTCAATAAATAATGAGGGTGTTAGCTACATATTTTGAGGTGCCTGACACGTCAGAAGAAAACTCACAATTATCCACCCAAAAAAACTTCTGCGTTGTTTTTTACGCAAAACTCATTTAACACGATATTAGTATCCAAGGAAAAATAAAAAAGTAATTAAAAACTTACCTATTCACGTCAAAATCCAAACTTTCAACTGTTAACGAACGCACTGACTGTGAAACTTGATAATGCACTCGACAAAAATAATAAAAAAAATCTACGAAAAAAACCGCTAATTATCCGTCACACGACACGAACAAGACACGACTGAGACGTTACAACAATTATCTTATCAAAATAACACGTTGATCAAACGTTTATTGTAATCGAAGTCCGAAAATGTGTTTCGTTGTGTACTTAGGCCTTTTTGGTAGTAACACTGCACTTGTACAGTCTCGTGGCAATGTATCGACGCGAGCGCTGGCGTGGTCGCTGCGAGACTGCCGCATCGGGTCGCCCCTCGCGTCCCACGCCCCACCCCTTCAATTTTCAGGTAAAAAAAACGGGAAAAACAGATAAAATTTCTGTTTATCATCTATTTGGCGACAGTTTTTAGTTACCTGCGTGAAGGTTGTATAGGAACGCTGGTGGTCTCCGGCCTTTTGTTTCGTAATTTTATGGTCATTATTTTTTTTTTTGTTTTGTGGGCGTTTCTTAGTTTTGGCGCCAGGCACGTGCTGTTTATTGTTTTTATTTCATTATTTTGGGGTGTTGATTATTAGGTTTATTTAATTAGCTATATTTATGTTATAGAGAGTTTAATTTTGAAATAATTCTGTATTGTTAGATAGTGTTATCATTTTTACTATTATTTCTATTTTTTCTTTTATTTCTAACATTATGTTATGTTTTATTATAATAAATACATTACCCATTAATCGTCTCATAGTATAATATATGTTAAAATAATTGAGACATCAATATTAATTGACTGGCATACCTTTCGATAACCGATAGGTATGTGTTGATAATTTATATCATCGATTAGATTTTGTAACTGAGTTATTATTCGGCACTGTTATTGAACGTGTCATAGAAAGACTTGAATAATTACATGTTACGTTAACTATGGTGTTTGCGCCCATGGGAATTTGCATATTTATGTAAACTGTGTTTTTTTAAAGTTTGTAAAATATATCGTAAAAAAATTGTGGAATATTTTTATGGAAAACGTTTTCACAAAACCTATAAATACTTTGTTTATACCATGTTTTATGCGGAATAATAAATGTAACTACAGAATGAATTTTCTAATGTCAAAATAGTAATAATTTGGCAATAAAAAAAAAATTGTCTAGGAACATGTAAAAAAACACATAGGTCAAGTTAACACCTTTAAAAAAAAAAACAAAAAAAAATTTGTCACAATTTCTTGGACAACGGGATAATAATTTCCAATATTGTTACTAAGAATGGCAAACTGACACCAAAACCTATTGTTTTCTATTATTTCTTTATAAAGTGACATTATTGTCAAAAATAGTAGCATCGTCAGCTTAAATCCAGCTTAACATAATCCACCCTTTCATCAACTGGTTAAAAGCATAAAAATGGCGCGCAAATAGCCATCTTTTTTTCTAATTCTTCTAAAAAGGTTGGATTATGAAATACTTAAAATTGTCTATGGACTAAGTGTGCGTTTAAAAAGATTAATATTATCTTTTTGCATTTTGGGAAATTTATGTGTTTCTTGGTTAAGATGTTATTTTTAATTTTGAATATGAGTTTTGTAATTAATTTGCTGTTAATTTTATTAGAACTAATGAGTTTTAAGAATTTTGTGCATGTTTAAAATAAATCATATTAAAAATAGCACAAGAAAGTTTTTTTTTTGTAATTTTTATTTATTTTGTTTTTGGTATGTTTTAATCCTTTAGCTAGAAACAATAGTAAGGGCAAGTCCAACTTCTTCTTATGTCTTTAACTAACTTTTTAGTTTAACCCATTAAGATTATGTGAACAAATAAACATAAATCTTAACGAATTACATATTTTTTTATCGGTGAGAAATTATCAAAAATATATCAGAAATAAAGATCTGTTAGAAGGATAATCCTTTATGTTTGTCACAGAAAAAAACATTTAAATAATTTGTGTGGATTCAACTTAAGTTGTATCATGTTCTGTTTACACAAAAAATAAGGTATAACGAATACATAACAAATGATAACAAAAATTAAAAAAAGCATTTATGAAGATAGCATGCGTTGAAATCTTTCAAACCTACTACGATAATGACTACGGGCTACGACGATCTATGAAAATATTTTTTTTGTTTTTCAATGACAACTTGCTGACTTAAAGGGACTAAAATTGAAAACACTTCTATGGCATTATCTGTCAGATAGCTATCTAGAACCTTATCTGCGACCTGTGAAACAGGCCCTTACCCATAAAAAAACTACTATAGGTACGTGAATGATACACATGATCCTTGACTAGTATTCAACAGTGGTTTCACTCGCATCCCATGAGAGTAAAGGTCATGGCACATTGTACCGGCACGGTCACGGCACAGCAAATAACGTGTCATTTTTTGAACATCAAATCGTATGACGTATGATATATTTCATAACGTCAATACAAAAAAGCCAACGGCGGGCTGTCAGCGCGCGGTTTCCTATCTAACAACTCACGTTGTTATGAAATATATCATACGTCATACGATTTAATGTTCAAATTTAAATGACACGTTATTTGCTGTGCCGTGACCGTGCCGGTACAATGTGCTATGACCTTAACTCCGCGCAACCTGGATAGTCTTTCTCTACAAATGGACTACCTAACACAGAAGGATTTTTCAAATCGGTCTAGTGTTCTTGAGATTAGCGAGTTCAAGAAAACAAACTCTTCTCTGAATCGATGAAAAAGAATCTGGCAATTGATCGATTTCTATAATCTATCTATCCATTATTTTACGATTAAAGATTGAAACTCGACGTAATTTGTATGGAGCTAATGTTAAAATTCAATCTCTTATCGCAAATAACGGATAGGATAGGATATAGAAATTCATCGTTTTTGTGTAACCATGTGTATTAAGAAAGCAATGGCACAATCTATATCTGTACATAAAATAAATTTGTAGAGAGGTCAATTCTGTACATGAAGTATATTTCCAAAATAACTATTAGGAGGTGATAAGGGATCGATACTGATGCCAAAAATTCAACTAGTAAAATTTTTGTCCGTCTATCTGTTTGTATAGCCGTTATAGAAACTACAGAAAACTACTCGACGGACATTTTAAGGAAACTTGGTACAATTATTATTCATACTCCTGAGCTGGTTATAGCATACTTTTCATCACGCTACAATCAACAGGAGCCGAGCAGTGAAGGGAAAGATCTTTGATTATGACGACCCGTTGTCGCTGGCATAAGCGACATGATCCGCGAACGAAGTTGCTGGCAGAAGCTAGTTTTGAATAAAGAATCTAGCACGATAGAAAGGGACAAAGCTACACAATTTCTATTGCTGTCCTTTTCTAACAATTGCCTCGTTGGTCTAGTTGTCGCATAGGCGACTGCTGTGCACGAGGTCTCGGGTTCGATTCCCGGGACTGGCCGAAATCGCTTTGTGGGTTTTAGAAACTTTCTTAAAAACTTAAACTTTAGGTGATTGATACACCCGTGCATCGGAGAGCACGTTAATGTCGGTCCTGCGCCTGATCTCTCTCCGGTCGTGTCGGATTGCCGTTCCATCGGGTTATGAGAGTGAGGGAATAGGGAGTGCACCTGTGTCTGCGCAAATGCTTGTGCACTATAATATGTCCTGCGCAGCTGGCTGATCTCCTTATATGAGAACAGCCGCCGTGGCCGATAATCGGCTAGGACGCCACCATACTTATAGACCTTAGAGAACCTTCTACTACATTTTCGAAAATAAAACAAAAAATATTTATTAAAATAAGGTTTTAAAATCCGTTGACCCCACAGCAAGCTTTCCTAATTGATATTGGTATCATAAATATATTCAATATGGCTACCGTACGGCTCGCCCCGTAACTATATCGTTAAAGGATAAGAAAATATAAAATAGGTTGTAAAAATAAGTGGGATAGACGCTGGTAGCTATTAGCTTGAGTCGGGAATCGAACTTTGGAATTTTAGACTTTTATTTGACGATAGATTTCAGAATAAGAGAAAATAAAAATTGTTACATCAACAATATGAATCGGCTGAACAGATTTTGAAGAAATTTTGTAGGTACGACGATAGTTGATGATGGAAATGAAAAATCAAATGATGTTTACCAAAATTTAAATTCGTTTTCATGAAGTATTACTAACAGGAGCTAGGTAAAATTCTCTCTAGTCAAATATCTTTGCCGTTCTGAAATCAGCCATTTACCGTATCACGCATGCGCCTTATTTCAATATCGTCGGCGTCAGTGCAGGACCTTCTAAATGCCAAAAAGTTATTTTTACAGGAGGCAATAAAAACCTTCTTAAACATATTGTGCGCTATTTGTTAAATTTTTTTTAATATTTTTTTTTACCGACCGAAGATGCTTGAAATTTAATTGTTTGTTTTTTCACTAGATGGCAGGACACGTCAAGGGGTTATTTTCATCAAAAAAATGTTTTCGCCAAAACTAGCAGTTACAAGGTACTGCACTGACGCCGACGATATTTTGACTACCGTTAATTTATTAGTAGCCAACTTGGGAGAGCTAACAATTATTTTTAGCGGTATTAAATATATGACGTCATTATTATAATAATGATAAGGATTTTTCATCATCTTTAGCCTTTGTATCGTCCCACTGCTGGGCACAGGCCTCCTCTCACACAGAGAAGGATTGAGCGTTAATCACCACGCTTGCTCAATGCGGGTTGGTGATCTCAGACTTTATAGTCCAGGTTTCCTCAAGATGTTTTCCAACACCTTTATTCCATATCCAAGATATACTTAGAAAGTACATACAAACTTGGGAAAGTTGCATTGGTACTTGCCTGACCTGGAATGGAACCCACACACTCATACTTGAGAGGTTGGTGCTTTAACCACTAGATCACCACGTCTCTTTATAGGTTTTTACTAGGTACTTAATTTTTCTAGAAAATATTTTATAATTTTAAATTCAATAGGTCTTAGTTGTAAACTTGATAAAAACACAACTATATCAGCAAAAGAACATATCTCTATAATTTATTCAGTATTTTACTTTATAAATATTCATTCAATTTGTAATATAATCATAAAATTAATGAATTTACGCGCGCAAGGCAATTTTCACTACAAATATACATTTTGTAGCGGCCACCGACCGAATTCGAAATTCGAACACCATGCGTGCCTACTCAAATGTCATAAGATTCACACCTGTCTTAAACGCACGAAGATACACTAATAGCGTCATACGAATATGAACTTTAATGCTCAAAGTATAAGGTTAAAATTCGTTTAATTAATTGAGTCGATATGACGTTTCGATTTCAAAAGGCAGAGTGGTAAATGTCAATGGTTTTGTCCGACTAATGAAGTAAGAATTATATGGATGAGATTTTTTTACTTTTGTTTTTCTTTTTCCATTTTTATCGAAATATTTTTGTTGTTTTACTAAAAAAATAAGATAAAAGCGTGTATTTTCAGTTTTAATATGCTGATAGTATGATGTAAATATATAAGATACCTTATCTATTTTTATTCTGAACAATATTTGAGATTTAAGATAAATCTTTGATAGTTTCATATCAAAACTCTTTGGAGAGCAGATAAATCTAAGATTGTAGCAATTCACGATAAAATGAAAGAAAACGTCTTAAAAACACATGTTTCATGATTTTTCACGATCATTATATCCGACTTTGTTATCTCTGAAGAAACATTGTATTCACGAATTTGTAATCTCATAAATTATTTTGTCGATTGGAAGTTTATCATAGTTTACATTTTATCTACTTATTTATTTGATTGAGTTGAGTATGACATTATATCGTATTTTTTAAACATATTCCATGTTCCGTATCAGTTTAATTAGGTAGGTATATGAATTAAAAACTTCAATTCAAAATCTCAAATAATATATAACACTATCTATCAGATAGCTATCTACCAGTTTATCTGGAACCTCTGACACGGGCCGTAAACCATTTTTTTTAATGATACTTTTACACCATTTTTTATCCAAAAAAGTCATGTCCACACTAACCTAACACACGGCACCCAAAGTGTTCCACGTTTAAATATGATATTTTTTTCTAGTTTTCAGTGCGAGCACAAGCGGCACCGCCATACAGCCACACAACCATGCAAGCTGTATTTATGTGTTGCCGCGTAATTTATTTATTTTTATTTATTCACCGCTCTGTTAGTCGGTAGTGGACTGAGGTTTATGGCACCAGATACTACCGAGCTAGTAAAATATGTTTTTAGTTGGTGAGAAAAGAAGGTCTGTAAAAATGGTAAAAGTAATAAGATATTATTTTCTTCATGATTTCAGTAAATATTGTATAGAAATATCGAAGTTAAAGCATTATCATTTGTCGCGATCTTGGGTAAAGTATTGGGTATTTGTGGAAATCTGCATTTAGAAATTCTGATTAATAACTGAAAGCGCAAGTAATATCACTCCCAAAATTACCCTCCAAATGTAAAAAATTTTGAAAGTATGTTTTTCAAAATCCTGTAAATTACAAGACTATTTTTTATGAAGGAAACTACACATAAGTAAATTACTTTCCATATCGATCCATACACAAATAATAGATGTGGAACGAGTAAGTGAATGTGCTGTTGTCTGTACACATAGACTAATATTTTCAGTTCACAAAAAAAAATATAAAGATCTTGTTAACCTAACAAGACTAAAATTTCTATAACCATTTCAATAACTTTATCCCTTTTCACAATGATGGCATCCTAGCCGATTACCGGCCACGGCGGCTGTTCTCATATAAGGAAATCAGCCAGCTGCGCAGGACATATTAAAGTGCACAAGCATTTGCACAGACACAGGTGCACTCTCTATTCCCTCACTCTCATAGCCCGATGGGACGGCAATCCGACACCACCGGTGAGAGATCAGGCGCGATGTTGATGAACTGTGATGTTAATGTGCTGTTGTCTGTACCCACCCATAGACAAATATTTTCCTTTCACAAAAAAAATATGAAGATCTTGTTAACCTAAAAAGACTACAATTTCTACAACCATTTCAATAANTGAGAGATCAGGCGCGATGTTGATGAACTGTGATGTTAATGTGCTGTTGTCTGTACCCACCCATAGACAAATATTTTCCTTTCACAAAAAAAATATGAAGATCTTGTTAACCTAAAAAGACTACAATTTCTACAACCATTTCAATAACTTTATCCCCTTTCACTAACTAAAACAACAAAATCACTTACCGCATCCACTTCTTTCATAACTCCATGTTACCCGAGTATGCAGGAGGTCTGATGTCCTGTTAAATGCTTCATTTAAGTGTTATATTGTATATTTGTAGCCTGACTGTCTATTATATACCTTAGGAAATACTTGCTAGTCAAATAATAAAAAAATATAGTGTAAAATACTTGTTTTTTGCTTAAATCTATACTAATAATATAAAGACTGAAGACTTTGTTTGTTTGGACGCGCTAATCTCAGAAACTACTGGTCCAATTTGAAACATTACTTCAGTGTTAAATAGCTTATTTAACGAGGAAGGCTATAGGCTACTTCTTATCCGGGTGCGCGCAGTAGTTCCCACGGGAGAGCGGGTGAATAATATATAAAGTTGTAAAGTTTTTTTGTTTGAACCCGCTAATCTCAGAAACTACTGGTCCGATTTGAAACATTACTTCAGTGTTAAATAGCTTATTTAACGAGGCAGGCTATAGGCTACTTTTTATCCGGGTGCGCCGAGTAGTTCCCACGGGACGCGGGTG
>NWSH02000571.1:7903245-7914328 GCA_002382865.2 Heliothis virescens
CCGATGTTCTTGTGTTGTTAGTGTTCGCGGTAGAAACACGGATTATTAATTGTTTAAGTTACCCAATAAAATTTTAAAGAAAACTGTTATTTCAGTCTTTTTTTCAAACTTTTGTGTTAGTGGTTCAAATGTCAAAAATCCCTTTATTAGGAAAATGGCAAATTTCTTTATTAATGCAAAGGTGACTTGGTTTATCGTTACTGTGACAAACGAAAACACTTTATTTGATGAATCCTTAAAGAAAATTTTAATTAATATCAATCAGGAGAAAAGTTATTGCAAAAATATATGTTGATCCCTAGACACTTTTGATGTGTGTATTTCAAAAGCACTCCAAGACTTTAAATAAACATAAATTCTGAATTTCTGCCGCCTATTTCTTGTTTTTCTGTCGCTGTCAGTGTTGCATCAACTGCGTGCGTGCAACTGTACACCCGTCAGACGAAGCCCTCAGTATAATTACCCCTTTTTATTTCTAACACGTAATTACAAGCAGTAATAGCAATGTTATTTAATTCACGCTGGTGAATTAAGTAGTTTCGTTGATGAGCTCGTGATTAAATAATAACTACACACGTTGATCGTTTGGCTAAGCAACGCTTGGTGTAGTAAGTCCGTGGATGGGTGACTATTTTGTATTAAAAATCAAAAATCATTAGGCTGCAAATAGCACTTTTCGAACGTCAAAATTACATGAGACAGCTCCAAAAACGCCCGCCCTTCACCACTTTCTATGTGTTTTTGCTGGGGAGAAGAAGTGGCGCAACAAACTCCCCAGGAGACACGTTTCGGAAGACACGTTGTATTTGTTGTTATTTATCGTAAGGTTAAGCCATGCTTCGGTCGGTCCGTGGATGAATATTTCAGAAGACATGTTTAATTGGTGGGTCTCAGCTGTGACTTGAACATCTTCGGCAATTGTTACGGATAGTCAGAAGTCAGAAAGACTGACAACCAGTCTTACCGAGGTATCGGGTTCATGGAGTATCTGAGATGAGAAAGATAGATAGGCAGATGAAAGACTGACAACCAGTCTTACGAAGGGGTATCGGGTTGCCTGGGTAACTGGGTCAAGGAGGTCAGATAGGCAGCCGCTCCATGCAAAACACTGGTACTCAGCCGCATATGATTAGATTGGAAGCCGACCCCCAACATTCTGTACTTAATTACTGTCAGTACAAAACTAGTCAGTTATTTTTTTAAAAAGATAAACATAATATCATATTAGCAACAAGAGAGACGTTCATCATTTACAGTCATTCATCAAAGACTACTAGGTATAGAACCCTAAGTAGATACTAAGGTACATTTCTAGATACTATCTCACGTAGGAAGACCAGGTACCCTATATCAGTCACTTAACCCTAACTTACCATACACAGTCTTATGTATATTATCGACAATATTTCAACCTTAAAGCAGCAGATGACGCGATGTATTCCGCCATAAGTCGACGGGATCAGCACGAGATAGTGTTGTGCTTCGTCGTAAAATATCGACACTTTCTTATCGACAAATCGATGGCATTGATATTGCTTAAGCAAGGCTTCAGTGGTTACGGTAGTTTTGAATTTTCTCTATGGAATAATAAATGGTTTGTAGGTATGTTTGTTGAACAATGAAAAAAATCAAGAGGTAAAAGTAATAAAATTACCTGCTCTATAAATAGGTAAGCAATACAGCTACCTACATAATTAAGTTTCAAAAATAAAATGTTGTTTCGATTTCCTCGTCCGTTTCATAAACCGAAACGAATTGCTAAGTCAATGAATTCATTATGATTAAAGGTGTAGCATCAACAAAATTACCAATGCAAAATATCTACTTCGTAGGACATCAATAAACAATGAACTTAACTATGTACCTTCTGTAAAATATACAAGCCAATAAAATTGTCCAGTAGGCAGTAAGTGATGTTGGAAACATGATAAACATTCAAAGCAATCACATCCTTTTAAACGACCGCTCGCGTCGGCGGACGCGGAGCGAATGAGCAAAAAAGCGCGCGAGACGTTCATCTGACATTCAACGTTGGGTGGGGCCTACCGCATCCCGCCCTCCTAAACGAGCACCGCTATTGGCTCATTTAAAAATCGATTCCATTTTATAAATATGTAACCACTTTCATTTCCCGCGCATTTAAACTGTCATAGAACACGATCGTTGTCAAACAATACTCGACCTTATCAAGCCAGTTACAAAATACATTTTACAAAATCAAATGTATAGTGATGTGACATTCCTTATCGATAACCACTCAATTGTTTTACCGACATGTCTTTGTGGTCTCTTTTGTTTTATTTAAAGGCGAACAGGCCCAAGATGTTTTTTTGTTGGAATTATTTTTATTATAGGTCCGTGTAGGTAGGAATAAACAAGCCCGTAGGTGGGTGAAATTGTATCTGTAATAAATAATGGTGTATTTATGATTTATGGGGTAACAGAGGGATCGGGATGAAGATTATATTTGTATTCTTTGAGAATCCAAGATGGCGGGTTAATGAGTATCTTGAGGCTGTCGTTATTGAATGTAGGTAGCTATTTTCACCTGTTTGAGCAGTGTAGACTACACGTGACTATGGACATCTGTCGTCCTTCAAGGTTAAGCAGGGTTTAAGCGGTCAGTCTGTCAATGGGTGAGTCTTTTAACTCACGGATGTAAGTAGCTAGATATATGTTGCTAAGAAACTGAAGCTACGGAATCGATACTCGGGTCACGACCCTCGTAAATATGAATATTACCGTCGTCGTACGACCTAGAAAATCTGAAATTGATCCCAAATGTAGGAGTACCTATACTCAAGATGAAATCTGTGCTTGTAAAAGTGGTTCTTCTATACAGAGCTTTTTAAATAATGATAAAGATAATGTATATATTGCAGGTGAAATCGGAAGCTGATTCGACCTTACTTGCGTAATTCACAGAAGTTTAAAAAATGTTTAGTTCCTTAACCGATTGAATTCAAGTGGAGTTGTTTCCTAAGGCAATCAAACCCATACGAAAATGAGGATCATAACTACAAATACCGGTGTAATTTTGGTAACAGGGAACCTGGACTTTGTCAGCGTGAGATAAGTAAGCCCTATAGCAAGCATGTCTATACTAATAATATAAAGCTGAAGAGTCTGTTTGTTTGAACGCGCTAATCTCGGGAACTACTGGTCCGATTTGAAAAATTATTTCAGTGTTAGATAGCCCATTTATCGAGGAAGGCTATAGGCTACTTTTTATTCGGGTGTACCGTGTAGTTCCCACGGGACGCGGGTGAAACCACTGGCAGAAGCTAGTGTAGTGATAAATGCTCATTACTTTTTCGTAGAAGATACCTACTTTAATAAAATATCAAGCTCATGAAGAATTAATACGCAAATTCTTAATTAATATCATCACATGTTAAAATATTATCACATGGACACATTAGCCGATCGCAGAAAGAACTTAGACTGTATAATGCTCTACAAGATATTCAATGGGACAATTAACTGCTCTGAGCTCTTAAGCTTTATAGAAATAAAGATACCCGCTAGGCTGCCTAGGAGTGGGGTATATAATTTATTTAACATCCCTACCTCCCGAACCAACCTTGGGCATTTCGCCGCTGTACCAAGAATCTGTAGGCAATATAATGCATTAACTAAAACAACTGACCTAGACATTTGCCAATCTATGTCCACACATAAAAAATGTTTAAAAATCTCGGCAAAGTAATTAATCTTGTTAAGTTTTTGTCATAAATTTTATTTTGTGTTTAATTAGTTAAGTAGTTTGTTAGTTTAGTTGGTATTATTTGTGCATGCTGTGGTCTCCTATAAGTGAGGGAGTACACCAACAACATACCCATTGTTTATGTAATATTAAGCCATGTTATGTGTACGTCTTTTGTTGGAGATCCTAAATAAATAAATAAATAAAAAATAAATAAATAAATTAATAATGATAAAAGTTGAAAAGAGTCTAAGAGCTTCGGTGGTTCGGTATTCAGAGGTAGCGAGATAGAAAATACCAGCCTCATCGAGTTTTAAAAATACTCACATCAAATGTTAGTGTTTTGTAAAACCCATTGACTGAAATAGATTAGAATAAGAATAAGAATTTAAGAATAAGAATTTATTTTCCAAAAGATTACAATTTTTAAATTATCATTAGCCCCAAACTAGGCAAAGCCTGTATCTCATGATTATTTGAATCGAGTTATATATTTTACCTGCACTCCTGCCCATCCCTATAAAATCAGCGTGAAGTTTGCAACAAACCGTAGAGAGATCACTAAACAAGATCGTCCATTACTGAAATGATAGCCGCGGGCGGTTTTCAAATTAAAAGGTAGGTACACTCAAATTGTTTTCTATTTAATTATGTAATTGTTTTATTACTTTTGTTTGTTTTTAATAATATTGTTTTGTTATTCAGAATTAGACTTTTTTGTTTTGTGTTTAACGGTGTTTCAATTATTATCTAATTGTGTAGTTTTTTTCCTTATTTTCAGGATTGTATTAGAAGGACAAATAACGTCGTATAAAATTGCATGTAAATAAGTAGCTATTACCTAGTTAGATTAATATAAGGTATATTTAAGTACCTAAAGCTATAGGTTGTTTGTTTAAGCGTTAATCTCTAGAAACAGTTTAATTAATATACCTATAGGCAAGTGCTAAAAAAATCTGACCCAAATTAATTATGTTAGCTGTAATTAGAAGAAAAAAATGCTCTTTCGTTTCTGGCTAATAGATTTAAGTGCATATTCAAAGTACCTCTATGAAACGAATTTCGACATAATTTTAAGTTCCAAAGAACAAAACAAAAAAGTATGAACCGAACTAATTAATTATGAAACTTACCTTTTACAATTTGTTAGTAAGTACTTAGCAATTAGCATATTTACTAGCATCTATAATATTAATCCAATTTGTTTTGCATCACAAACCTAATTTATACGCAATATTACGCAAAAGTTCATTATAAACATGACAGGTGGCACACTGGTCCATACCACTCAATAAGACAAGCTCCAAGTGCCCGGCTTCGCCCGCGAAATGGCCCCACAAAGACTTGTTATGAATATTACATTTCACCCCTCACTTGAAGTAGGGCTAGGGAGTCTGTGCGTTGATATCGATAGTATTTTTTGTCGATATGTTATAATTTTGCTGAACGATTTTGGTTTTCATGTTTCAAAATAACCTATTTGTCTTAATTTATTTATTCAATAGCTTCCGCCAGCGGTTTCAGCCGCTTTCCCGTGGGAACTACTGCGCGCACCCGAATAAAAAGTCTATAGCCTTCCTCGATAAATGGGCTATCTAACACTGAAAGAATTTTTCAAATCGGACCAGTAGTTCCTGAGATAAGCGCATTCAAACAAACTCTTCAGCTTTATAATATTAGTATAGATTTTAATTCACAATAAAAACAGCAACAAAAAAAAATTATCTGTGTCTTCTTGGAGCTGCATTTATATAAAATTACTCTATGGAAACTAATGATTACGCATCTACGAACTCCAAAGATGATTAACATTTGTGTCCTTCGTCGGGTAATCACGCAATTGTATTTCGCAAATTTACCTGGCATGTTTTCAGAACAAAAAAGTCAATAAAACATTTTCAGTTGTTTTTTGTTTGAAGAAAATATCTACAAAAAAATAGTACTAATTAAAAAAAATCTATCGATATCTATCCCCAAAACTAGACACAACACTAAATCAATTACGCGACGGGTTGCCAGCTACATTCACAAACTACCCGCGACCACACATGTGCTTTAGTTCAAGTACCTCACAATTTCACGCTCCCATAGTTAGGGGTAACTTCAGACATCCAGGCTACCCGAATCTGACAAATCTTACCAATCGAACATTAACCTTCCACTATTGTGATAAGGTTGAAAATCTATTGCAGACATTTGACAGATTGTGGTAGCTTGATAGTGATGTGGCCTGTAACAAATGTTTTTAATAGACCTACTATGAGGATTTTTTGGTAATGTCTATGTAACATGTGGCGTTTTAATAGTGATTTTTTTTAGAAGATAGAGTAGGGCTTACCGCGGTTAGACCTTGGATGGGTGATCGAGCGTCACAATCCTTGCATTTTTAACATACTTAAACCTGGTAAGAAGTTGCACAAAAATATCTAGGCAGGTTGGTAGCTGATCTATCCGTCGGATAGCAATCTAGAACTTTATGGGACCTTTAAAACTGGCCTTTAGCGTTCCTCAAAACGTCGACCTCAACCTACTTACAAAATAGGAACTAAAATAAAAAAACGATCACAAAATAACTTTGTATTTCGAATGTTCGATATTTAAACACCATTCCATTATGAAACTAATTTGGAACGCGACGTATTTCCGGCGTCCGATCGTAAAAAGGCTAATATAAAAAAAGTTCTATTGTATAAAAGTAAAAACGCGAATAGGACATAAATGTTTGATTTATTATTTTATGAGTTTGCTTTGTCGCTTTTAATATAAAATTTGTAATAACTATCAATTTTCGGATTTTTGCAAAAGTACCTATTGCCAATTTTATCATTATATTGCGACGCCGCGCGGCGCCGCGCGACGTCTCGCGGCGTCGCGAGACGTATCTTAAAAACAAAGCAAATCGCGAGATGCAGCACCGATCTTTGCACGCCGCGCGTCACCGCTGCGTCAAGATGCGTCGCGCGGCGCCGCGCGGCGTCTCGAGGTGCAGCGCAACGTATCTGAATTCTCACAATTAAATGTGTATCCTTTCGCGTAGTGAATAAAGTATATTTTGAATCGCTCTATGTAAAATCTGCGTGCAGCGTCGCGTCGCGTCGCGTCTCGGTGTGAATTGACCCTTAGGTGTAGGTTTTTGCGGTCAAAACAAATAGGTAGATAATAAATTGATCACTAATAAATAAGTGAAAGGAAAGGATAATATGCAGTCTATATTTTGGGAAGGGAATGTTTGTAATGTGACGCGATTTAGGCCCAAGTTGACCGACAACATGAACGTCCGCTTTTCTGTAGGTAGGTAAGTGAAAAAAATTAGAAAATTCATAGTAAATAGTTGTTTTAGGAGAAGTGACGTTTATGGTTTGCAATTTGTGCGTTAATTGACGTGATCGAATTTGACGTTTCGATTTTTGCAGGTGAAATAGAAACACTGTTGAATAGAGCAACAGACTTTGCCTAAGAAAGTCTCCAAAGATCGTCGGAAAATCCTTGTCAGAACGTCCTACAAAAAATCGGTCCGATTATCTGTCCTACAAATAAGTCTGCCGTAAGCATAAAATAAAAGGCATGAGTCGTTTGTGAAATTATTTTAATAGAAACAGTTTCAACTCTCACGAAATACTTCAATATGCCCCGTCCCTTTTCTTGACTTCCGCCAGGAATTTGCTGAAACAACAGTTTTTTACTCTATAAAACATTTATTTAGAACTAACTAGCTGCTGCCAGCGACTTCGTTCGCGGATCATGTCGCTTATGCCAGCGACAACGGGTCGTCATAATCAAAGATCTTTCTCTTCACTGCTCTGCTCCTATTGATTTTAGCGTGATGAAAATTATACCTACTATAACCAGATCAGGAATATGAATAATAACTGCACCAAGTTTCGTTAAAATACGACGAGTAGTTTTTGGGTTATACAAACAGACAGACAAACCGACAGACAACAATTCTACTGATTTCATTTATGATATCAGTATCGATCCCTTATCACCCCCTGATAGTTATTTTGGGATATATATTTCATATACAAAAATGACCTCTCTACAGATTTATTATAAGTACCTACCCACCTATAGAAGTCTAGCTTCTGTCCACGTTAATTATATGATAAACTATTGCGTTGTGTTGGGTTAAAAGAAAAATAGAACAATCACTAACAAAGGCACTTATATCTTATTGGGATGTTTATTATGGCAGTTTCCAATAACCTATCTATCTGCTGATTTACTTACTAGAGATTAAATGTTGACTTTAGCTTATACAAGGCAAAATCTCTTGTAACCAAATAGACAGATAGGTTTATCGAAATCCGCAGTAAAATTATTCATAGAGGAGACGAATTGGTTCTCTAAATATACGTACATAATGACTTACCTAACCACATCTTTCAAATCTGGAGCTTCGCACAGATTGTTGTGTCCGAGCCCCAGGCCTCTCTCGAACGAGTGGAACACTAGCGGAGCACCTGATTTCGTGCGAGACTCCGCCACTTTTTCATGTAGCTGTAGAAAAATATGAAACAGCAGTGAACATATTAGGAGTGTTCCGAATATGCTACCCTGAGGTACGCCTTTGTAGATTTTTGTTTTAGGTAAGTATATTTTGTGAAAAAAAAATAATAAGGGGCCACTAAGAACAAAATATTTCAATGGAATCATCTGGTTAAAGATAAATGAAGATTGTGTCCATTTTTATGCAGTTTCTGATATGATGAACATTATCGAATGCTTGACTTCAATCAAAAAATTAATCTCAGGTAACTTTTAAGTTTAAATAACTAACTCGTTTGTAAGTTTCAAGACTGTTGCTAACTCTTATTTACGATTACTGAAACAACCTAATCTAACTTAAAAACTTTAATTTGCATTAGATATTTTAGAAAATATCGACCAATTTCACAAACAACATAAACATCCACTTTTCTTAAAACAACTGTCCACCATAAATCACGTCCATTGTTCAAACTAAAAAGTTTGCTTTAAGAAAACCAGATATTCATGCTGTCAATGAACTTGAAGCTAAAACTAACTTTAACAGCAAGATTATAGGGCACAATCTTGTCTCCCTTAGAATGCAGCATGAGGATGGGTATATGCGGCACGCTGCTGAGGTACTGGTCGGTTGTGAACGCGTACTCCGAGGAGACCGTGAAGGGCTTCACGAAGGTGTCTCTGTAGTAGGGCAGCCAGGAGACTAGCTGTTGGAAGAAGGTGGATAATGTGGTGTATATGCTTTGAAGGTTCAGGCAGAGGATGTACAGATTTTAATGTAACATGTATTCTTTGAAGATTCAGATAGATGATATCCAGGTTTTTACAATAATTTCAACAACTAGGCACAGATCCAGATTCAAGTCAAACTACAAGTAAAATATTTAAAAAAACTGTTTTGGTTTTGATGTAACAATAAACTTAGATACCAAATAACAACTAGGGTCAAGAATAAAAAACTTCAACAGACAAAAAAATCTCTTATAAACCAAAAACTAGTTTTTTTTTATCCATGGCACGAACTACTTTTTTGCTGACTTATTGGGAAGCGAATACATTATTCCTTGGTATCATGGGCTATATTTTATCTGAATAGAGAAACAAGTTCCCTTGGGGCGCAGGTTACAGCAATTTTCTTCATAAATGTCTCGTTTCCCTTAAATACTCCGGATCGTTTTATTCTTATTCGAAAATTTATTTTTTTCGGCTGATTACAAACCTTAGAGAAAGGATGGCTCTCGATCTCATCCATGAGGTTGTTGAAAGGTGCCTCTAAGACCAGCGCATTGGGGCGCGGCAGCTGTGCCCGACCCTGGCTCGCGCACATATCTGACAGGTTGGCTGTCAAGTTCGCTGCTACAGCCGTGCCTGGTGGAAGAACGACATCATTGTACGTATTGATGTACGAAGGGTAGTCAGACAATTTACTTAGAATAGGCATGACGACTAAAAAAATCTAATTAGTCCGTCTTTTAGATTATAAAAAAATATTGCATACGTATTTTTTTGTTTTTCATCTAAACAAAAAATTACGAAGTTATAGACCGTTGAACTTGCGCGTGATGTGACGCCTATTACGATTTTTACATAGGCGTGACGTCAGGACCCCCACTCCTGAACTTAAATATTCATTATCTTCGTTATTATTGATAGATTTTTAAAAACAAAAAATACGTGTCCCATATTTTGCGATAATCTAAATTACGGACTAATTGAATTTGTTTATTTTTTACCCTGTCGTCATGCCTATTATCAAGGCTTGCCTAGCTTTATTAAAGTATGTTGGCAACCCGATATCCCTTGGTAAGACTGATTGTCAGACTTTGGCTTCTGATTACCCGTTACGGCCAAAGATGTTTAAATTGCTGCAGAAATCCACCAATTTAACGGGTACCTTCCGAAACACAGAAGAACTCATGATGACAAGATTATCACCTTACACGAACCGACTGCGCCAAGCGTTGCTTAACCTTATGATCGATCGACCCGTGCGGCTGTTTTATGTTAGCCACTTTATTTTAACTCATGGCTACAGAGAGTTGAAAAATATATGGCTTCTCTTAACTATTGTAAAAAACTTTTTATTGCGAAATATCATATAGAGTAAGATCCCAGGGCCACCAGACGTCACGTATTTTCTGACGAAGGAAATGTGGACGATTGAGTAGTGTTAGTATGTACTAAGAACGCATGCCTATCGGCTAGCTTGCTCAGACGGCCAATTTTCAGGTATCGGGTAATCAAGGTACATAAAAAGATTACTTACCTCACGTAAATTCTCAAAGCTGATTTTTACGTATATTTTAGGCAATATCCTTAAAAATAAGTCGCCAATACTCCCAGACAGTTTCCGTCGGCCGTTTTGCTTTGCAGACGCTTTAAAGCTCCCAAAATAATTAAATTAAAGTCACGTAAATTCTGATGCTCCATATTTTATATATGTCTACCAGGCAACTATTTTAAATCTTTTACAAGTAGATAGACCGATCCAAGGGCCTATCACCCAGATAAGCTCAATTTTAATGCCTCTGTGGGTAGGAGCGCGAAGGCACTATCCACGCGCATGAGACTGAGTGAGACATGTATTAGAATATATTTGACTTCTCTCTCTCTTACTCCGTTCAATTTACTCATATCAATTATGTTAATATAAAAAATTGCGTGAATTACGTGACTTAAAGTAATTATTTTGGGAGCTTTAAAGCGTCTGCAAAGCAAACGGCTGACGGAAACTGTCTGGGAGTATTGGCGACTTATTTTTAAGGATATTGGCTATAAATATACGTAAATAATCAGCTTAATGAGAATTTACGTGAGGTAAGTAATCTTTTGATGTACCTTGATTACCCGATATCTGAAAATTGGCCGTCTGAGCAAGCTAGCCGATTA
>NWSH02000571.1:7923943-7950616 GCA_002382865.2 Heliothis virescens
AGTCTAACCGGATGCAGCTGAGAACCAGTGTTTTACATGGAGCGACTGCCTATCAGACCTCTACAACCCAGTTACCTGGGCAACCTGGCACCCCTTGATAAGAATGATTGTCAGACTTTCTGGCAGAGTTTTTTCTACATGTAATTTTCTGTGGAAATAAAATCAAATATCAGCTTACAAGGCAACTTTTGTTTTCATAAACTGATATTCTGAGTGAGATTTGTATGTGACTGACTTACACAAAAATGCATATTGCACCTACACGGTCGAATTGAGAACCTCCTCCTTTTTGAGAAGTCAATTACAAAATAATAAAAATCTCGAGTAGCTAGAAAGTGAGTAAACCTTTAAAAGCAATTTTAACGCTTGGCTAATGATTTTCTCATTCTAACCACAAATTGACTAATGTTTAAGTAAAAGCATAATTTTAGTCCATACTCGAATTCTAACTACTTGGTGTTGATGTTATTTTGTAACAGACTTGACAAAAAGGAGGCAGTTCTCAATAAAACAATTAAATTCTACGAAGTTAATTTCTTTTCTTCAAAGTTTTTACATGATTGTTATACTTACATAAAAAAGTCAAATACACATTTATTACCGACTTTAATTCAACAGGAGTCACGAAGTAACTTTCTTTTCCTCTAAGTTTTTCTAAGATTGTTATCAAAAAATAATAAACACATGATTACCGAGTTTAATTGGACAGGTGTCTACAGTGGACTGGAACTGGATGTTGAAGTTTCTGCCTCCAACCACGTTACAGCTCGACGGATTCTCATAGTCTAAGTTTCTTGGATAATTTACTGTAAATAACAAATGAAATAATGTTTTCCAATGTCTTGTTGTATGGAATGAAACGCCTAGCAAAATTGTGATAGCAATGTAATGTAGGACGCTGTTCTGAGTTCATTTATTGCACGAATTATCCCTACTTCCCTACCAATATCCCTACTTCCCTACTAATATTATAAATGCGAAAGTAACTCTGTGTCTGTCTGTCTGTTACGCTTTCACGCCTAAACCAGTGAGCCGATTTTGATGAAATTTGGTACAGAGATAGAATAGACCCTGGGAACAACATAGGCGAAACAACATATACTTTTTATCCGAGTACGGGAAATAGTTCCCTCGGGAAGCGGGCGAAGCCACTGGCAGAAGCTAGTAAAATGTATAAGGTTGGTATTGGTAAAAAGCATGTGGCGATGTAATATTCGTAGTAGCTGTAGTAGCTAAGGTGACGCATTGCTAGAACTTACGGATTGATTGGCATCGCGCAGGACTATTCTGCGATGTTAGGTAATACTTGCTGCAAATAGTGATAGCGCTTGACAATTTGTAACTAGCAGGTTGGTATTAAATAAATGTTCTGTAATAAACGGTTGACGGTCGTCGAAGGAATGATCACTCGAAACACGAAGGAAACCTCCCGTCCTACGAAATCGGATCACGATTCGTGTTTTGTGTAACAATCTCTAAAGTAGCATATAGGCAAGATATTGCTATAACTTTTTTCGCAGGCTCTTTCAAACCATCATTTTACACTTCAAACTTGATAAATACTTACTGCAATTAGAAAATACCATCTTCCTCTGCACTGACTTGCTGTATTTGAAGACTAGAGGCAACACAGCCACCTGAACGACCAGTACACTGGCGGTCAATGAAGCCCCTGTCAGTAATATAGTCCTGCAAAATACGCGAACACTCACTTCAGTATGTTAGGTAAGGGCTGCAGGATTGTTCGAAAGAGTTATCGCGGCCCATGTACACAAAGGGCAGACACAAGGGCATTCTTTATTCCCTCACTCTCATAGCGCGATGATGCGGCAATCCGACATATCCGGCATATATTCAGGAACTGCCTCGTTGGTTTAGTGGTCGCATAGCCGACTGCTGCTGTGCACGAGGTCTCGGGTTCGATTCCCGGGACGGGCCGAAATCGCTTTGTGGGTTTCAGAAATTTTCACAAAGCAGCCCGGAGTTGGAAGTAGGTGATTGATACACCCGTGCATCGGAGAGCACGTTAATGTCGGTCCTGCTTGTGATCTCTCTCCGGTCGTGTCGGATTGCCGTCCCATCGGGTTATGAGAGTGAGGGAATAGGGAGTGCACCTGTGTCTGCGCAAATGCTTGTGCACTATAATATGTCCTGCGCAGCTGGCTGATCTCCTTATATGAGAACAGCCGCCGTGGCCGACAATCGGCTAGGACGCCATCATATTCAGGATTGTTTTAGTTTCAAATCACAAGACCGGTTTTCTTTGTAAATTATAAACGGCTTACCCAAGAACCATACTGATACGGTGCCAATCTATATGTTTTTCCTTTTATATATGTTTCTTTACAATTTTTTTCGTACATTTTTCAATTTTTATGAAAGCATTTTTTTCACTGTCTTATTATTTTCAAAAAAACATTTTGCATTGATCTGACGTTGCTGTCAAGTTTATTGACATTTAGAATATTGGCTATGCTTGAAATAGTTAACTAAAAAGGAGATAAGCCAAATGAGTTTCATATTGATTCTGACTTTTTTGAGCCTGAAATCAGCCATTGACGTTTCTCGCATGTACAGATGACAATAGTTTAATCGAACATTAACCTTCCACTATTGGAATAAGGTTGAAAATCTATTGCAGAAATTGATGTGTTGTTGACGCTTGCGCAGGCCCTAGTAACCAACTTCAGAGCTGTAGATATTTGAGGAGAACATTTTGAAATGGCCTTGATCCGAGAATCGAACCTGTGACATGGGAAATCACGACAAACCACTGTGGGTAACAGCGTGATCCCTCACGCTGTCACACTTTTTCTGATTAAAACCTCAGATTAATGAAGTACATAGATAAAGAGTATTTTAGCAGAAATCAACAACTGTAATGCCATCCCAGTCCCGCAAAAAGGAACTCGTATTCGATAAAACAAGATGGCAATGTTTTTATCAACATGCCAAATTCAAGCCGCCAAATGCCCTCGTTGTCAAACGAGTGTCATACGCTGTCAAAAGCTATCTTATTTGGTAGGATGTTACTCAAGTCTTATATATCATTAGATGATAATTTTGACGTTTTGAGTAGTAGGTCATTTCCAGCCTTAGGGATAATCTATTGTGTCATTTATCTAAGATTAAAACCCACCGTGTCATCTTGAGCCCTTATGTACCAGGGCCGCAGTAACTACAACCCATTGACTATAAATAAAACAACACTCATTTAAATGAAAACATTTATTGAACTTTAACTTAATAAATAAATTACAAAACAATTAAAACAACCAAAAAAGCAACCATTTGAGTTTAATATTACATTATTATTTTTTGTATTTTCTTCACTATAAGACTTTCAAATACCTTTGTGACAAAAATATAATAGAAAAAAATCTCACTACCAATTTTTTTATAGATACATTAAAATTATAAAACTTTTCCAAATCGGTCCAGCCGTTTAATATGCTAATAAAAACCAACAAAAAAACTTTATTTTTATTTAATAGATTACTTTGGTTACAATAGGAAAATATTATTATGCACTAATTCCTATTTGTCATGGAATTTTAATTCTAAGTACTTTTATGAGCATTAGACAAGGGTTACACGATCAGTCTGGTATCATTCTGGCCTCAGTCTCAGACTGACGGACAAAAAAGACGGTACATTTTGGACCATCAGTCCGTCAATCAACCGGTTACACGATCATTTTCTGACCAGACTGAGGGACTGGACTGACGCCAGACTGATCGTGTAACCCCTGTCTTAGGCTCGTTTTGTCGTTACTAAGCGAAAATAGACTGTATTTCTATGCTACAAGGCCGATTGTGCTCTGTAAAAAAATATGCAAGTATAATGTAGTTGAAAATCTTTTTCTTTCAAGCCAAAACATTAGACAGTAGTAGTTATGGGGTTATAACGTATAAAAGTACAGACGACAGCACATCAAGTTACCACAATCTGTCAAATTTCTGCAATAGATTTTCAACCTTATCACAATAGTGGAAGGTTAATGTTCGATTGGTAAAATTTGACAGATTGGTATACCTACATTGACCTGCTGTTGTATGTACATTTCTTAACTCTTAGGATATTATACAATTCTTTTCCGAATCATGTTGTGAGGAAGATTTTAAGAAAGAATATGGTTGAACATTGGACGACGATAAACTATTAATAGATTGTGTGAAAGTCGATATGGCTAGGAAGAATATTACTTGTGAGATGACGGCAGATAGAAGAGTATGGTCGAAGAAAACATGCTGCACCGACCCCAAATAAATTGGAATAAGGGCAGAGAGATGATGAATTGAAATTATTTTTGATTACAGTTGATTTTTTAAAATGGCAACACTAACTTGCAAACATGATACTTTAATTAATAAATAATAATAAAAAAGCTCCCGTATAATAAATAATTTCAGCCATTACAATTGTATATTTAGCTATCTAATAAGACAAATACATATATAATTATTTGCCTTATTTAATTAAGTAATATCGATTTAATTCTTACAATCGATCATGCCCGATTTCTAAACCTTGAAAATTGGTAAAATTACGTACAAAATAGTTTTTGAAGGAACTTATTGTATTTATAAGGCAATATTTTGTATATATTAATTGAAATCGGGTGTCAGTATGTAAGGCATTAGACAACAATTATTACTATCGTTGTTTTATTATTTTTCTGTCAGACGATTCACGAATTCCCTGTAACAAAAAATAAGTTAGAGTTTCCGATATTAGGACTCAACTACTTTATTACTACTATAATGTAATTAGGGTTCCGTACCCAAAGGGTAAAACGGGACCCTATTACTAAGACTTCGTTGTCTGTCTGTCTCCCTGTCTCCACGCTGTATCTCACTAACCGTGATAGTTAGAAAGCTGAAATTTTCACAAATGATGTATTTCTGTTGCCGCTATAACAACAAATAATAAAAATGAAAAAAAAAATTAGCGGCATGGGGAACGGAACCCTTCATGCGCGAGTCCAACTTGCACTTGGCCGGTTTTTTTTATATATCACAACACTTCAAATGTTTTCCAAACTTTTTAATGTTATCAAGAAAACAAAAAATAAGATATCAGATTCCAGATAAAGTTTTCACCTATTCTATAGTGCTATAAAAATGTTTTTAATTTTGATATGGCATTATCTGTCAGATAGCTATCAAGAACTTTATATGTAACCTGTGAAAGTCCATTTTTCAGCTAATGAAGCAAATATCATTCAAAAATGGGCTTTAAGTATTGCTCTTTATATCCATACATCGTCGCTCTGGATGAGCCAGCTCGTATCTGCAACCTGCACAGCTATAGGGATATAGAGTGACGAAATATCTTACACTAGCTTCCGCAGCGGTTTCACCCGCTTTCCCGTGGGAACTACTGCGCGCACCCAGATAAAAAGTAGCCTATAGCCTTCCTCGATAAATGGGCTATCTAACACTGAAAGAATTTTTCAAATCGGACCAGTAGTTCCTGAGATTAACGCGTTCAAACAAACAAACTCTTTAACTTTATAATATTAGTATAGATAGTATAGACTAGAAACAATTATCCTATACCTACCTGTCAGCGAGCTTACCGCCATCAGACTGTCAAGTTTGCTAATATATGTTCATCTAAAGAACAATACCTAATAATATCGCCACATTTTAGAATGACCTTCAATTCCTACTACAAATACTCTATAACACACAGAAATTGGCAGATATTACAATAATCACCAGCAGCAACACAGTTAGAACATTCCAGAACTCACCCAATAACGTCAGACAGGTCAGACGCCGTACAGATCCACTTGTGTCCGAGGTTCTGACTCTTGTCGTACGCATGCAGCGTCACGCTGGCGTCCTCCGGCGTGCGAGACTGTAGTATTGAGCGGTATAACTGCGGAATACGATAATATATGTTTTATTAAGTATTTTTCAGAGGATTGCTGGCCATCAACTCACCCAAAAGGTCATGGCACACATGAAGATTAACTTGTCATTTGAATTTGACCCTTAAATCGTATCTCTTATAAAATATTTTATAACGTCAATATCAAAAGCCTACGGCGGGTTGATCGAGCTTGCAGCTAACTAACAATTTAAGTCGACGTAAAGTGCCGTGCCATTCATGTCTGTAATAACTAATAATCTGAATGACGACCATGAAAGGTACTACGAAAGGAACTGGCAGGTATTTGACCTTAAATTCAACGAATCACTACTATCATTCACCCTCAAGCCAACCACGAAGAGGCCGAAGCAACGACCTCAGTGTATTAAAAGCATAGGTCGATTTGACCTTGACCTTGACTTCACAATAACAATAAAAACAACTTACCCTGAGTCCCACAATGAAAGGCACTATAATATCGTCCTTAGCATGTAGTATGAGCACCGGCAAGGATTTGACCTTGGCTAAATGCTCGTCCGACTTGAAGGTCTGCTCGTCGTTCGCGCGGAATGGCGCCACGAACGTTGATTCGTAGTATGGGAGCCATGTTACTAGCTGAAACAATATATTTTTTTTATTTAGCAAATGGTACATTATTGAATGGCTTTTCGAATATCAATCCTCTGAGAATGTGTTCGATGTGTGAATGATATAACTGAAAAATCCTGAAAATTATGCACTAGGCTTTTGGTTATTAAAAGGCAATTTGAGTGACAGTCCCCTGCAGGCATAGCATCAAGTTGTATTGTAGTTCACGCAAAACTGGATGACGTATGTACCTAGATGATACCTGGAAACGGTTTCTGCATTTTATACCCATTTATACCCACTCAGAATATAACAATAATGTATACTAATTTTACCTTAGACAGTGGATGTTTAGCCACTTCATCGGCTAGATTATTGAAGGGAGCTTCTAGTATCAGTCCCTTGGGCATGGGAAGGGGACTGGGTCTGTCCAGCAGTCTAACTGACAGCTCTTGTAGGTTGCCTACAAGGTGAGACGAGATTGCTGTGCCTGTAAATGAAAACAATATACAAAATGGCAGTTTAAATAAGTGAATTTCATTACATACACTTCTATTTTTTATCTATGTGTACTAATTTTATAAAACAGTTTGACCCCGCTAATATCGGGAACTACGGGACGGATTTGAAAAATTGGGTGTTAAATAGCCCATTTATCGAGGAAGTACATAAGCTATTTATCTGGGTGCGTAAGTAATTCCCACTGTACGCGGGTGAAGCTGCTGGCTAGTATAGCATATACATCCAAATAACATTATAAGTTTTTATCGAGGTGCGAGAAGCGGTTTATAATATATTACTAGTAGTTTTCCGCGGCATTTTTAACATATGGACCTTCGTCTGACTACAACGAACACAGCAAAAAAAAGAAACATTGTAATCAGTCCAGCCGTCCAGGCGTGATTGGATGACCAATCATATTTTTTTTTTGGGTTTATAGATAAATCCAACTCACCCAAAGAGTGTCCCCACACGAACACGTTCTTGTTGTGGCTGAGCGTCGAGTGAAGCCAGTCGTACACCACTAGCGCATCTTCCACTACCCCCGCCTCCGATGGCTGGATGTTTGTCGAGTCACCGTAACCTTTACATGGGAAATATGTAAAAAATATCACTTACCAATAATACCCTAATACTAATACCACTTTAGATTTACAATTGTGAAAGTCAAAAAATATTAAATAAAAAAAACGTTATATAGATGAAGAGTTTGTTTGTATGTACTTATTTCAGGAAATAATAGTCCATTTTGAAAAAAAAAACCTTGTGAGATAGTCTATTTATCAAGGGAGGCTATACGAAAGTAAGCCAGGTGTATGTTATCCGGGTGCGTGAAGTAGTTCCCGCAGAACGCGGGTAAAACCGCTGGCGTAAACTAGTAGTCTAATATCAGAACTTAATCACTTTCTCAAAAACATTTGAATGAACACTATATGGCGTACATACTGCATCCTTTCCGATAAACATATAGACAAACGCTTGTGCACTATAATATATTCTGCGCAGCTGGCCGATCTCCTTATATGAGACAGCCGCCGTGGCCGATAATCGGCTAGGACGCCATCATCAAACATATAGATTTTAAACAGAAAATGAAACACATAAGAAGTTGGTTTATAACAAAAAAATATCAATATAAAAACATAATCAATATTATTTTTACATACCTCTGTAATCAAAAGTAATGGTATGAAAGTCCATCTCCTGGAAGAACTTGTACAACATGATTCTGTGCACCGCTGCGCGAGAGTTGGAGTTACCTGAAGTAAGACATAAAAATAATAATAACACACTGCACTTATTTTCATCTGCAAATACAAAGCTTGGAAATATACAGTAATTTTAAAAGTACCCCGGCCATTTTCACAGGTTCTAGATACAGTTATAGTTAGCTATCTGACAGATAGTGCCATAGTCATACTTTTGGTTTTGACTACTTTTCTATGCCATTATCTATCACATAGCTTAACCCCTTAACTCAAACTAAAAATCACTTTTTATATTTCTAATAGGTCTATAAAAGCTCTTTCGAAATGTCAAGCTACTTGAACCTAAACCTAGTAGAGGCAGCACATCAACCTACCACAATATGTCAAACTTAATATTCAATTGGTAAAATTTGACAGATTATTAATAGGTTAACCTACATGAATCGTCTTTACATATTTCGTTAATTAACTAATTTATACTAATATTATAAAGCTGAAGAGTTTGTTTGTTTGAACGCGCTAATCTCAGGAACTACTGGTCCGATTTGAAAAAATCTTTCAGCGTTAGATAACTCATTTATCGAGGAAGACTATAGGCTACTTTTTGCCCGGGTGCGCGGAGTACTTACCACGGGACGCGGGTGAAACCGCTGGCGGGAGCTAGTAATAAATAAAATGACGGTCTTACCATGACAGTAGAGTATAACAGGCGTTTTGGACTGCGCTAGTTCGTCTCCGAGCACACGATCCATGTCGTCCTTGTCGTATTTGTCGTACGAGTGCTTCAGTCGCTCGTACGACGACCGGGGCAGGATGTGCCATATTCCTGTAATATGAGATGTCATCAATACTACAAATGTGAAACATTTCACATCGTTTAATAACATATTTTTTATTTACTAATATTTTTCGCCGCTTCTCAAGGGAACTACTTCCCACGCCTGGATAAAAATGCCAAAGTCTGTATTACTGTTATAGCTAGAATCCACCGGTGTACGACACTGTGACGCGCACAAATGTGTCTTTTGGTGTACTCGCTCTTCCAAAATTCGTACATAAGCTATTTTATCCCAAATTGGGCTAATATTGAATATGTATAGGCTTATGATTATCATAATCAGCCTTCTTACATCGTCGCTGGAGACAGGCCTCCTCTTACACAGAAGGTTTGAGGGTTAATCACAACGCTTGCTCAATGTGGGTTGGTTATTTCTGACTTTGTACCCTGACCAGGAATCGAACCCACACACTCATACTTAAGAGGCTGGTGTTTTTACCAGTAGACGACCTTGACTTTTGACCTTGACCTTGACTATATGTTAATAATTAGTAATAAATCTCACCGATTCTAATCTTGCATTGGTTAACCTTAGACTGGTATTCTATGCTGAGGTTCCTTGCCCCCTCGATGCCTGAAGCCGAAGGCTCTTCGTAGTTCATGTGTAGCGGCCATTGTACTGTAAAACAAAATAAAAGGATTAATTCCTTTAAGTGTACTTACTAGCGTCCCGACACTAACAGAGGTAAACCTTCTGCTGGTAAAAATTGCATGAAAATTGGATCAGTAATTTTTGAGTTTACAGCGAACAGACAGGCGTTGGTGAAGATTATGTTTAAATATTAACAGCCAGTTTCATACGTTCCAGGTAAAATTCTTCAGGTAAAAGAGTTACCGCGGCCCAGGTACACAAAAGGCTCCCGAAGGAACACGGTGGGATGTAGTCAGTAAAAGTCTGACACTCCCTCACGCTGTCACTCACACCGGGAGGGGATCTGATGACTTCTCACCGAAAAAAAGGATATTATCTTATAGATAAAAATATTCAAATCTACTCTTTACTTGCGTGATGCAAGGACATTTAATATAATTCTTAAAAAAAAAAAAAAAAAATCACGGAGAAGTTAGACAATAGGGATGACGACAGGGTAAAAAATAAGCAAATCCATTTAGTCCGTAATTTAGATTATTGCGAAATATTGGACACGTATATTTTGTTTTTAAAAATCTATCAATAATAACAAAGATAATGAGTATTAAAGTTCTGGAGTGGGGGGTCCTGACGTCACGCCTATGTCAAAATCGTACGTAGGCGTGACGTCACGCGCAATTTCAGCGGTCTATAGCTACGTAATTATTTGTTTAGATGAAAAACGAAAAAATACGTATGCAATATTCTTTTATAATCTAAAAGACGGACTAATTAGATTTTTTTTTGTCGTCATGCCTATTGTAAGGAAATAGAATTACATGTCGTGTGAAATCGCTATAGCCTTGATCACGATAATTTTATTTGTATTCAAATCAGCCTTTACAAATCACGTCATGATTATGAATGACTAGCTTCTGCCAGCGGTTTCACCCGCGTCCCGTGGGAACTACTCGGCGTACTCCGAAAAAAAAGTAGCCTCTAGCCTTCCTCGATAAATGGGCTATCTAACACTGAAATAATTTTTCGAATCGGACCAGTAGATCCTGAGATTAGCGCGTTCAAGCAAACAAACAAACTCTTTAACTTTATAATATTAGTATAGATTAGCTTGCTGTTTTTTACGGATTCGTCCGCATCAAGGACCTTCTTCCCGTACCTGGTTAAAATATAGCCTATGTCACCCGGGCGTAGTGTAGCTTCTCAACAGTGAAATATATTTTTTAATCGTTTCAGTAGTATCTCCTTCAATATTAATAGTTAAGACTAGGTTCTGCCAATGGATTCACCCTCTCTCCGAGGAAACTACTTCTTGGGCTTGGATACAAACCTTTATGTTAGTTTTTTTAGTCTATATTTTTAGTAAATTTAGTTTGTAATGGTCTATATGACACTTTATTTATACATGTAAAACCGGCCAAGTGCGAGTCGGACTCGCGCACGAATGGTTCCGTACCATCATCTATGAAAAATAAACGTATCTATTACCTACAACTAGCTAAAATACAAACATTTTTGGGACAGCAAAAAATTACTTTGTTTTTCATACAATGTGTATGAAAAACAAATTTATAATTTGCGGTTTCACAATTTTTAGTATTTGTTGTTATAGCGGCAACGGAAATACATCATTTGTGAAAATTTCAGCTTCCTAGCTATCACGGTTAATGAGATACAGCGTGGAGACAGACAGACAGACAGCGAAGGCTTAGTAATAGGGTCCCGTTTTACCCTTTTGGGTACGGAACCCTAAAAATCAAAGTCAAATGAACTTTTAAAGCCGAAATTTTGCACAGAGGTTCATGTTCATAAGACTCACGCGAGATAAGAAAGGATTACCCGAATTCCCACGGGAACGGAAAAACACGGTGTTTTAAGTAGTACGAGGGCGAAGCCGCTGGCAGAAGCTAATTTACTATATTATTGACAAGTTTCATCAAAAGCCGTTCAGCCGTTTGCGCGTGCAGTAGTAACAAACACTTTCACCTAGAAACTTTCGCGTTTAATATACTTATGAGTCAGTGATTATTTAGATATTTTATTAATTACATTGCAATAGAGCTCGTGGCTAAGTCAAAGCCGCGCGGATCGATCGATCATAAGGTTAAGCAACGCTTGGCGCGGTCGGTCCGTGGATGGGGAGTTCTTCCGTGTTTCGGAGGCACGATAAACTGGTGGGGTCCCGGCCTGTCATTTGAACATCTCTTGCAGGTCGTTACGGGTAGTCAGAACCAGAAAGTATGACAACCAGTCTTGCAAGGGGTGCCAGGTTGCCCGGGTAACTGGGTTGTGGAGGTCAGGATAGGCAGTCGCTCCATGTGAAACACTGGTTCTCAGCTGCATCCGGCTAGACTGGAAGCCGACCCTAACTTAGTTGGGAAAAGGCTAGGCAGATAGAGATTAATTACATTGCCATGCGACTCACATATTTGTATGGACGTACATACATATACTTTTACATACATACATACTAAATTTGGCAGTTTGTAACTGTTTGTCATTCAAGCCACGGCCGATCAAGACTGTGGCGCAAATTATCTAAGTAGTCAATTAATTTTAATACTCAGGGTTAAAAATTAAATTAGGTACTTATTCTTTAAGATAATTGTGAGATTTTAGACTTAAAATATAGCCTGTAATGTAGCTTCCCAGTAGGTATTGAAATAATTTTTAAAATAGTTCAGTAATTTCGGAGTCTCTAGTTAGAGGACAAACAATTTTTTCTCTTTAAAAAAATATATATGTAATGATGTTTTTTCTTCCATTTTAGATTAGTCCCTGACCTCTGAGAGACACTAAGATAATAATGCTTTTAAAAATTGCTATAGAAACTTCGCGAAGAACCATTTTTTGGTATTGACGTGGCTAAGGTGTGTGAGGGGTAGGTATACTAATACGTTAATTGAGAGCCGCCTTTAAGATTGGCGAGTTATTCCATAAGTTATTATGCGTTAAGTTTACATATATCCAAAATAATAATTTCTAGTTGATAATTGACCACGCTTCCGACGAAATTGGCAGACGAGTATCGGGGATGCCATTGCCTGGCAGTGGGACAGGGCATAGATGGGCATAGACTAAGACTGACAATCATTCTTAACAGGAGGTATCAATCAGGTTGCAAGGGTAACTGGGTTGAGGAGATCAGATAGGCAGTCGCTCCATGTAAAACACTGGTACTCAACAGGATCCAGTTAAACTGGAAGCTGACCCCAACATAGTAGGAGAAAGGCTAGGCAGATGATGGACAGTATAGGCCAAATACAAAAATATTAAAGTCTTACCAAAATTAGCGAAGACTAGATTTCTTCTAAAAGCCTTGCAGTATTTGAATATTAAAGGCACGACAGCTATGTGGAATATAAACACGCCCGCTGATAGAGATGCTCCTAGGAATAGTAGCCTGAAATGTAACAATAAAAAGTTAATTTCAAAAAGTTGGTAATGTGCGAAATTAGTTTAAGAACATGCAATGTCAAAGTCAAAATCATTTATTGAAAGTAGGCTAATTAAAATAGCACTTTTTCACGTCATAATTTACAAAGGACAGCACCCCCAAAAGCGCCCCCCTTTCACCACTTCCTAGTGTTATGGTTGGAAAGAAGAAGTGGTGATGAACAAACTTCCCAACAACACAGCTGTCTATTACATTTTATTGCATTATAATTGACAATGAAATAAGACTAGGTTTTTAGTAGTTTTAGTAGACAAACTGCTATGAATACTATTATTTGTTAACGGGGATTTTGCATGAACAAATCTTTCGTGCCTTTTCAATCTTCAATCACACTAACTCATGCTTTGATCTGTTCAGCCATTTATCAGCGAAAGTGGCACAGACATACAGACTTATCTATCTATATTTACACATATAATAAAACAGTAAAAAAATCGTGTCTGTACAGACTACAGCAGGTCAACGTATACGAATCTATCAAATTTTACTAATCAAATATTAACCTACCCACTGTTGTGATAAGGTTGAAAATCCATTGCAGAAATTTGACAGATTGTGGTAACTTGATGTGCTGTTGTCTGTACATTAATACTTTTACAAACAAAATATGTAGGATTATTAAGAAATGAAAAAAAAAATTGTCTGTTTGCATATTTGTATGTTTGTCTGTTTGCACACGCTAATCTCAGGATCCACTGGACGGATTTTGATGAAATTTGGCAGACATATAGGTTATATATCAGAATAACATATAGGCTACTTTTTATCTGGGTACGAGAAACAGTTCCCTTGGGAAGCGGGCGAAGTCACTGGCAGAAGCTAGTTTAATATATCCTTAGTAACACTCATTAGTCTGCTATCCCTAATTATCAGTATGGTAGGTAGATTAATAACTGATAATGTAGTATAAAGAAATTAAGTACAAATACAGCTAGACTTAAGATAAGGATATAATTAGTGATTAAAATTAATATATTGTACAATACAAAGCGTTTCTTTTGTTTATTTCTTATTCTAGGTCAATATACTTTTGCAGACAATAATTTACCTAAGTTGGAATGGATCAAAGTACAGACACAAGCGGGTCAACCTACAGGACTCTGTTAAATTTTACAAATTGGATGTTAATTTTCCAGTGTGTGGCTTGAAATATATTATAATTTGGTGATAGGTAGTGTTTTGATGAATTTATATTTTTTGCCACTGTAAGACTTTCAGCATTTAATATGCTAGTATTAAATAATTTATTATTTTAACAAATGGAATAAAACTGATATTTTATTACTGCTAACGGAGTAACCTATAGCAATCCTGAATAAGTATGCATGGGCTATATAAGTTTGTTTTTTTTTTTTTCAAATAAATCTAGGAATTCCTGAGGTTAGCACATTCAAATGAACAAAGTCTTTATGTTTAATAATATTAGTTAATTATTAACATACACAAACTTAGCATGAAATAGAATAGGCATTACATTTTAGGAAAGATTATTGACACACTGATTTTGTCCTTAAATAACTTTGAACGACATTCTTCTATTCTAATAATTTTAGGTGCTGTTATTTATTTTTTTATGATGCATACTAAACCAGACCTTGTTGTTGAGTATTCATTTTTTGTATGAAGAATATATTTTTATCAGAATTTAAAACAATAAAGTAAGATTCAAACTGTTTGATATTGTTTAAATTTTACTAGCTTCTGCCAGCGGCTTCGCCCGCTTCCCGAGGGAACTATTTCCCGCATAAAAAGCCCATGTTGTTCCTCAGGGTCTATTCTATCTCTGTACCAAGTTTCATCAAAATCGGCTCACTGGTTTAGGTGTGAAAGCGTAACAGACAGATAGAGTTACTTTCGCATTTATAATATTAGTAGGGAGTAGGGATAGGCACTATTCACACAGACATCAGACAAAAAGTTTTTAGATTTAATATGCATTACGCATAACAGTATTTAGTCAAGAATAATAATTTGAAGTGGTCTTGTAACTGTAAGCTAACTGTTCAAAGATTTTTTCAGTTCATTGCAGCTTTCACCTTTCACTTGGTAAAAAAAAAAACTAAGTAAGTTCTACAGTAAAAGTTTAAAAGCATTTTTTTTGTACTATAAATTCGTATTTTTGCTTTGAGCCCCAGTAATTTAAATAAAGAATATTAATATTTAATATTTAAAAATTGGTACTTACCCAGCGGTGTAAAGAGGTATACAAATTAACAGTCCTTTGAGTTCTACCATGATTAGTAATTAAAAAATAATAAAAAACAACAAACAAAGGTATTAAAAACACAACAAAAACTACACCACACAAAACTTGTTAATAAAAAAACAAATAATAAAATAAGATACACAACGTAATTACGTGCGTGCCTCTATGAGAGATTTCGTGAAATGATGAAATAAACAATACGCAAAAACAATGTTGAAACTATGCTAAAATGATTTTTAACAAAATTATTGTTCGTTTTATATTTTAATTGCTTTTAAACGACCAATAATTACAAATTATTAAATGCAATTCATGAATCGAACCTTCGAACTTTTGACGACATTTGATTTTGACAAGTAATTTTCCTATTCGTCATATTTTGTTTGACGTTGTCGGTGTCGTTCGGAAATGTATTTTATGTAGTCAAGCTTTGAAGATTACTGTTTTATAATAATGAATAATGCTGAAAAAGCGAGTTTATTTAGTGGAAATATTTTCCTTTTATACAACCTATCTTTTCAAACCTATTTTTCACCTTATTATAAACCGTGGTCCTAAGATAGTACCGGCTTCATTTTACAGACGACAGCACATTAAGTTACCACAATCTGTCTGCAATAGATTTTCAACCTTATCGCAATGGCCGTAGGTTAATGTTTGATTGGTAAGATTTGACGTTGACCTGCTGCTGCCAGTACTTACATGCTAGGTGTAAACCATCGTCTCGCGTCTCGAAAAAGCTGAAGCTCCATGATACAAGTACATACATACTAAGCCCGGTACTTTTTAGGGTTCCGTACCCAAAGGGTAAAAAGGGACCCTATTACTAAGATTTCGTTGTCTGTCTGTCTGTCTCCACGCTGTATCTCACTAACCATGATAGCTAGAAAGCTGAAATTTTCACAGATGATGTATTTCCATTGCCGCTATAACAACAAATACAAAAAAATAAAATATTAAGGGGTCCCCATACAATAAACGTGTGAAACCGTAAATTATAACCTTGTTGTTCATATAATTGTATGAAACACGAAGTTATTTTTTGCTGCGGAAAAATGTTTGTATTTTGGCTAGTTGGCCCCTTAATATTTTTTTTTTCAATTTTTAGTATTTGTTGTTAGAGCGGCAAAGGAAATACATCATTTGTGAAAATTTCAGCTTTCTGGCTATCACGCACGGTTAATGAGATACAGCGTGGAGATAGACAGACAGACAGACAACGAAGTCTTAGTAATAGGGTCCCGTTTTACCCTTTGGGTACGGAACCCTAAAAAAGGCTAGGCTTCATAGGCTACGATGAAGGGGTGATAAAAATAAAAACTGCTCTAAAAAAATATATGTCGATGTATTTGCTTAGGTTTTTCCGTCGTGATATAAATAATGCGCGTTGTATTTTTATTTTTCAATATTTTCATTAACGGCCTCTTTACTTTGGGCGGTTCCACAACTTTACCAGTAAACTTATCGTAAACTTGTAACCTAGGATTAGTGAAACATCTTATTTCTAATATTTCTGTTGTTAAAACCTCGTTGGTCATATTTCCCGCTTTCATGATATCTTTGACTGATGGTGCGTAGAAGTGGTATTTGCCATAAAGTTCAGCATAATTTGCTATAACACTGCCAACGAGATTTGCTTGGTATAAAACTTCGACTAGCACAATCGTTTTCGAAGCAATTAATTTTGTCACTACAGTTCTTTTAGGATTTATTGTGATAAGTCCATCTTTAGTCTTTCCTATAACCATTTTAGCAGCCTTGGTACTTTCATTCCTCCATTTATTGACGTAGGTGACGTTCCCATAGTCAAATATCATAGTATAGTTGGTCAGTATTTGGCTGTTTGGAAGACCAGTTTTAGACCAAGTGGAACTGAAGTGGTTTTCAATAGTTCTATTCATTGTCCTTTTAGATTGTATACTGCTTGTGGCTTTGTTAATAAATTCATGGGATCCTAGAACTATATCTTCAGTAATGATGTCTATTATTTTAGTTTTGTTGACCGTGAGCCTTGTTGTCATGGGTTTCCAGTCGTATTTGCCAAATAAATCGCCGTACGGTGTTGGACTTCTAAGGAATACGTCGTTTGGTACTTTACCAAGTTCCACTCTTAAACCTTTGTTGAGTCTTGCGTAAGTTATGTTGAATAGTTTCAGTTCTTCATCTGTTACTACATTATCGTGATATCCTTTGTAACTGATGTTAACTTTCATGTCAGTTTCATCTGAACTTATTGTTATATTGATCGCTATTCTGGCATCCACTAGTAATGGAACTAAAAGTACTAAAGCCACTAACATTTTGATATTCATTTGTTTTGTCATTTCACTTTGAAAAACACTAGTGTTTTAGGCTTGCACTTTGATCTACCGTTTCGCCTTTTTATTAAAAGTCTAGTTCTTTAAACACAGTTTTATCACAAGTAACACAGTTTTTTTCATCTATGGATTTTCTTGTTTCTTCATTATCGCAATTATCTACTAAATATCTCTTTAAATCTAGCTTTGATATATTTTTATGTTTTCGGACTCTAGGCGTATCAATAGGAGTATTGGATTAACTGTTTAATTACAAACTGATATGTTTTATATACCAGCTTGCTCTTGACCTTTTTATCGCAAATGTTTTATTATGAGTTATGACGAATACAAACTACTAGTATCTGCAAGCGGTTTCACCCGTGTATCGTGGGAATTACATCGCCCACCCGGGTAATAGTAGCCATGGGCGTTAACTTCTTTATGCCTAGTAGCCTGTAGACTTCCTGAAAGTTAACCTTCAAAGATTAACTGGCTACTAGGTACTAGAAAACTGCTGCTACTACTACTACTACTGAAAGTTTTTTTTCAAATATGCCCAGTACTTCCTGAGCTTAGCAAGTTCAAGCAAACAAACGAACAAGCTCTTCAGCTTTATAATATTAGTAATGATTACGCATAATATTTATTACGGTATTCCCAACTTAAGTAAATAAATATAACTATGTATATACTTAGAAGAATATCAGTTTATCTCAATGATTTTACGTTTCACGGAATCAGAAAATGTAAGGTCAATATGTCGTGTCTGTGTCCGCGTGCTTTAGAAGAATTATCAGTCAGTGTTAGTTAAAAAATTGAACATATTACACTGTTAAATAATTCTAAAGATGAGTTTAAAACTATTAGTGTTAGTGCTTTTATTAAAACAAGTGGTAGCAAGGATACAAATAAACGCAATAGTGGATGAACACAAGCAAGTGCGTGTCACATACAAAGGTATTGAACTTAACTTAATCTCCGATGAGGACGTCAAATCATTTCATATTGAAGAAGAAAATTTAAAAGAAGCGGTCTCTAAGCATTTAGGAAAACGACCCAGAGATGTTTACCTCAAAAGTCCAACACCATGGGGCGATTTATACGAAACTTATAAATGGGAAACAGTGAAGAGAGAACTGTCAATAAAATCAGCAAGGGTTACGGGCATCACTAAGGAACCAGTAGTAGTGCTGGCACAGGACTTCGAAAATATATCGAACAAGACTATAAAAGTGAACACAGGTATATCCCACACTATTGAAAATACTGTAACAACAAGTTGGACAAAATCAAAAGAATTTACGGTTTCACAAGAAATCGAATATGAATTCAATGTCGGTTTTTCTAAAGCTTCGGGTACCACCGGTTTTTCTTTCACTACAAACTGGGGTGTTAGTGAGGAGATCACGAAAACCGATACTATAGGCACTACTAGTGGAATGGAAACAGAATTAAAGCCGGGGCAAGCTGTGACGGCGGTTTTGTCGGCAAAAGCCGGTTTTTTGGAACTGGAAGTGGTGCATAGAGCTTCTTTAAGAGGTAATCTAGCAGTGAATTTTAAGAGGAAGCACGCTGGTCATCATTTCTGGGGGCCCACGATACAAGATGTGATGAGGACTGGAGGAATCAGTAATGAAATAATTACGATCGAGACGATACGGTTCGGGTTTCACGTTGAAGGATCATTGAAGGTTTATGACAAAGAGACGGGAGAAACGGTATTATAAATGTAACAATTAATTGTTGTAAATAAACGATATTCAAGTGTCTGTGTAGTGGTTTAAATTATTTCTATTGATTCCTATTGCGACAATGATAAAAACACTGTTCATATCTGATGTTAAGTTAGGTAAAGTAAGTATGTAAACAAAAATGCCCGAATGCCTAAACCTATCTTGGCGGCTGGTTGAAGCTTGCCGTGACCAAAAGGCTGGTTATTACCTGTGTCAAAGAATAAGCATTACAATTCAACGCGGCAATGCTGCCAGCCTTTTGGGCACGCTCCCAGTCGACAGCGATGGGGATGAATTTTTTTCGACGCTTTTTTATATTTTTAGTTTTACTAGTGTTACTAGCTTCTGCCACCGGCTTCGCCCACTTCCCGAGGGAACTATTTCCCGTAAAAAGTAGCCTATGTTGTTCCTCAGGGTCTATTCTATCTCTGTACCAAATTACATCAAAATCGGCTCAGTGGCTTAGGCGTGAAATCGTTACAGACAGACAGACAGAGTTACTTTCGCATTTATAATATTAGTAGGGATAAATGTCTATGTAAATACAAACTGAACCTCCCGCTGCCAGTCATGACATGGTGGAGTCCCAACTAAGAAGAGAAGCTGCAACAACCATATTTAAAACAGATTATTTCGTCACACTAACTTGATACAATCAGTACAGTCTTAAAGGTCTTTTATCTTCTTTAACATTGAAAATTCAATGAACAAACTTCGATATATCTAATGAGAATATCGTGCATCTGACCTGTGTTTCTATAGCTATATTTCGTAAGCACGGCTCATGTTATATTGGTTGGACTAAGATGGTGATCATTCGATTTGAGTGACAACCTTTCATTTGCTGTCCTAGAGCTTAATGAGGGCTGGTTACACCATGGCTTGGTTAACTGTCGATTAACTTTTGGGGCACGCTAGACTTCAGTCTCTCTATGACATGTAACATCATCTGCCTAGCCTTTTCCCAACTATGTTGGGGTCGGCTTCCAGTCTAACTGGCAGCAGCTGAGTACCAGTGTTTTACATGAAGCGACTGCCGGGCTAACTGGGTAGAGGAGGTCACTCTACCCAGTTAGCCCGGCAATCTGATACCAATAGGTAAGAAATAAGAAAAAGTTTAGTCTCTCTATGTATTTTATCTACATTCTACTAACAAAATAATATACTGAATACTATTTATTAATTGGATTTTCATGCGAATTTTCTCCAATATTGAGTAATGTTTTAGATCATTTTCAGTTGTATTAGGCCGGAGCAAATCGCATTTGTATTTTGGTAAGTTAGCAAGGCTTAATCTTAGTTTAAAAACATGGTGCCAGTGACACATCGATTGCATCTTATTGTTAAACACACTCCACGATCGACTCTTCTAAACAATAGGTAAACATGACATGAAAGCCTCACAAAAATAGACCTTAATGCTTTGAGATAAGGCCTATTCCGAATTCTTTTCGTACCGGAATAAAATATAGCCTACGTAGTCCTCCCGGGGACACTGTAGCTTCCCAATAGTGAAAATGTTTCTGAAATCGGTTCAATAGTTTCGGAGCCTTAAGGATACAAATCAACAAACAAAAGTTATTTCTCCTTTATAATAACAATACATATAGATTTTATAAGAAAACACTCATAAAATATATCTAAGAATTTCCTCATCCAACTAAAAATCTTAATACACACTTTGCAATCAGGGAATCGAACCCAAACACTCGTACTATAAGGCTGGGTTACTTGATTTAACTACCTAACCTTTACCGGCTGTGAAGTGGCTGCCCATTGGTCAGACAGCTTATTCCACTTTTCCCCCTGAGAGAATCCCCCTTTTTATATATATATTTTTTTTATATCGATGGGAAATCATCAGTATGAACCCTCCAGCTGTGGGTGAATGCGGAAGGGAGTGTCAGACTTTTACTGACTAAAACCCACCGTGTTCCTTCGGGAGCCCTTTGTGTGCCAGCGCCACGGTAACTCTTTCGAACAACCCGCAGCCCTGACGGGCTCTGTCCCTAGTGGGCCCCGCAGGGGTTTGCTGACACTCTCTGAGGAGCGCGTGGAACAACGCGCGCCGCCGACACGGGCCTGTCGTCTCTCAGGAGACGGAAGGACGATGAGCCACCCGAAACTCACCGCCCACAGTCAGTCATCTCTCGACACCCGACGCCCGTGTACCTACTATAAGGCTGGGTTACTCGATTTACTACCTAACCTTTACCTTAGCCGGCTGTGAAATGGCTGCCCATTGGTCAGACAGCTTATTCCACTTTTCCTTGAGAGAATCCCCTCAGGTGGGAAAACTGAACTTTCATTTTAATTTAGGGGGGAAAACCGGAATAACCCGAAAATTTCACCAAGAGGCTGAAATTTCACGGCCGGATAATGTTAAGTTTTATAGTAATAGTTAAGTAGAGTAACTCAGCCTTAACTCTCTATAACTTTTGAAGCTTGGTAAAACACAAAAGCTATCGTATGTGCAACGAATCGTCATTTGTCTGTTCTCGTCACACGCACGTCTTTTGTTTGCGTGAGTCTAATGAGCGGTGTGGCCTTGCCCTTAATGGAGTTACGTCCTTTTGTACAAGTCGTGATGATGTTCAGGGGTAGCGGGTGGTGAAGGATTTTGTACGTCGATTTAATTAGGTTTTTTTAATGTCCACTTTCATTCATTTCATGAATTAAACTTCTTTCTTTCTTTTAACCGACTTCCCAAAAAGGAGGAGGTTCTCAATTCGACCGTATCTTTTTATTTATACATATATTATGTTCACCGATTACTCGAAGATGGCTGGTCCGATTTTCAAATTTCTTTTGTTGTTTGAAAGGGTATACCACACAGGTGGTCCCATGGTAAGGAGACCAGGATCTGATGATGGGACCCTGGAGAAATCGAGAGAACTCTTCAAATTTCATAGGAGAAAACTTGATATTCCATATCGATGATACAATTAAGTACGGGAACCGACTGTCACTGTGGGTGGGTGGGTATTAAAGATATTATAGTTTTAAACCCGAAAACTGATAAGCTTAAAAATAAAAAACTTTTTTACAAAAAAAAACCGACTTCACAAAAAAAACACTGGAAGGGATAAAATCAAACTTTTCACATGGCTTTAGAAGTCGGTGGCAAAATTAACACAGTCAACAGACCTGCAGACACCGACTTCTAGACCCATGTGAAAAGTTTTATTGTATCCCTTTCAGTGTTTTTTGTGAAGTCGGTTTTTAAGTAAGTATAACCTACCAAAGTACAGACAACAGCGCATCAAGTTACCTCAATTTGAAAAATTTCTGCAATAGATTTTCAACCTTATAACAGTGGAGGTAGGTTGACGTTCGATTGGTAAAATTTGACAGATTCGTATACGTTGACCTGCTGTCGTCTGTACCTGCGTACCTATTTTAGTTACTGAACACTTGAAATATTGCTACACAACATGACCTAAAGAAACCTAATATACATTTCTCACGATTTTACACCGTGTAATTCTAATAAACGTTTGATGTTCAAACCAATTTCATGTTGCGACACACTTTTATAGGAGCGAAGTGTGTTTGGTTAAACCTATCTTCTATCTATCTATACTTATAATAAATCTGTAGAGAGGTCAATTCTGTACATGAAATATATTTCCAAAATAACTATCAGGGAATGATTAGGGATCGATACTGATGCCAAAAATGCAATCAGTAGAATTTTTGTTTGCCTGTCTGTCTGTATAACCGTTATAGAAACAAAAACTACTCGACGGATTTTAACGAAACTTGGTACGGAATCTTAAAAACTATAATAAATAAAGAATTCTGGGGCTTCTTCTACAGCAAATGTTATTTCTTGTTCGGAACCCTTCGTGCGCAAGTCCGAGTAGCAAATGACCTGTTCATCAAATAAGCTGTTAGGTAGATTTACACTGATGATGTACCTACCCCAATGTTTCACCCGAGTCCCGTGGAAACTACTTCTACGCAGCCGGATAAAACGTAAAGCACTCTTTCCCTAGAGGATAATATAGCAACCCAGCCCATTTTCACCAAGGGCCACCATTTTTATCGATAATTCAAACACGACGCAGTCACTATTATCGAAAACAAAATTTCACATAGCTATGTGTCGACTAGTTATGGGATAAATTTAAATTAGGGGCTTGTTCAGGGGATGTTTTAAGTAAAGGATCCCATACTTAGGCGGCGGTATAGGGGACGTTGGTGAAAATGGGCATAAGACTCTAAACTATTTGTGCACCTTTAAGTTCAGTAACTTTGACGTAAAAACTCGTACACAGAGCGTGTGCTTTCGCCTAAAAATGATCATATCGACAAAATATAACTTATCGATCTAAACCCTAGATTTCTATAATCTACGTTACCAAATAGAAATACAATTGCATTAACGAAAATTTAAAACCAGTCCTTAATTTAGTGCAGCGTGAAGATGCCACAAGATCTCGTTCAGTGTTGTCACACACGCTATCAAACATACAATGTACTTCTAACCACTTTACTGACACAACTCTTCAACTTCCCTCCCAGTCCTTAAGCCAAGGAGATAAGGTTCAAATTGCAATGGCAAGAGGTTGTGGTGAAGGTAAGAGTAACGTGGTTTATTGGAAGGTATTGTTAAGTTAAGCTGGTATAAATAGATGAAGAGTTTTTGATGTTACCATTCGGTGTTCAGATCAATTCGAGTACTATCATCTTTGGTTTGGGTAGGTTGGTCTAAGAAGTTGAATAAAAAAATCAAACTTAATTAGAACTTAATAATATTGATTACTAATCGAAAGTTGAAGGGGAGTTTTATTGATTAGCAATTAGGTTTTTCCAATTTATTGTTTCTGTAGTCTAAAGAAAAGTTTTTTAATTGTAAAAGCATGACGTATTTTCATGAAAATTGATGATTTTGAAATACTTATTGAAAACCGAGAAATGCATTATTCAAAACTAAATCCCAACTGAAAAATCAAGACTTAAAACAAACAAAGTTTCTAACATTGAAAATCTGTTCTTCTTCCAGGAATACTCGGTGATTGATCTCATATTAATAAAATGAAGGTAAGAGCAACAAATAAGTCAATATTTTGTTAAGAGTAACCTACTTAGGTACTGACAAAAATATTTGAAAACTTGTTTCACATATTGATATTTCAATTAATGATAACAATAACTAGTATCAAAAAAAAAAATAACTACTCATAATTAAAAGCCGAAATATAAACAGAAATTCTACAACTTATGCATCTTTCATCGTTACCCCAATTTTATTTGTGGTCAGCGCAGCTCTCTTCTTCCACTTTATTTCTCTATCTGACTTCAATGTATTGTATTTCTACCGAAATAAAATATACTACAAACTTTTGTATTAATTTCAGGTGTTTATACCTCTCCTGTGTATCGTATCGCTGGCTCTCGCTGAACCACCTGTTGGGTGAGTGAAATGCATTTTTATTTTATAAAAAATATATACTTATCCATGTAAAAGATAAAGATAAAAGATAATTTATTTGTAAAACATGAGAGTACAGAACAAAACACATGAACTTAGCTAAAGAAAATAATATTACGTAGTTTAGAACCGAATATTATTGGATTGCTTTTAAACAGAAACTTTGAAATAACTTTTATTTTAACCTGAAAAACCTGACAAATAAAATAAGTTCCTATACCTGCGAGAGGTCCTGTACTCTTACTTATACACATTACAACTATTAATTTTATTACTAAGTAATCTGTGCTTACAATTTTATTTTAAAATTCCAGCGATGGCTACGCATCATCACGGTCCAGCCACCACGACCATGACCATGGTCACGACCACAGCCTAGACTTCCAAAGATCTCCCTCCCAAGAATATGGACCTCCCACCTCCCGGTCTTTCGGAACCTCCCGCAACGCCCTCTTAACCGAATACGGACCTCCGAACGCAAGATCAAGCTTAAGATCCGGTCTATCACAAAGTTACGGAGCTCCAAGCGCTCGCAGTGGTCTTTCTCAAGAATATGGGGCTCCAAATACTAGAAGTAGTAGCCAGTTTTCATCTTCTCGAAGCTTGTCGACGGAGTATGGTCTTCCCAGTTCTAGGAGCTCACCGTCCACTGAGTATGGAGTTCCTGGCTCTCGTTCTTCGCTTTCGACAGAATATGGGGTACCAAGCGCACGTAATACCCCTTCAAGTGAATATGGAGTACCAAATTCCCGTTCTGCTGCCCCATCTGCAGAGTATGGAATACCTAGCTCCCGCTCCTCCCCCTCAACGGAATACGGAGTCCCCAGCGCAACGAACAGTCCATCTCAGCAATACGGAGTACCTGCTGCCAGAAACTCTTTATCTGAAGAATACGGCGTGCCCGCTGCAAGGAATTCGCTATCTCAGGAATACGGTGTACCATCTTCCAGGTCTAATATCGACGAAGCGCCATCCACTCAGTATGGACCCCCTGAGTTTCGTTCAAAACCCTCTGAAGAGTATGGAGTACCGTCTCAAAGAAGCTTTGGAGCCCGCAATCCTTCTCAAAAATATGGCCCACCAACTTCGAGAAATTCTCCTTTCTCGGCGAATGCTTTGTCTCAAGAATATGGCGTACCATCAACCAGAACTGCTGATGCTCAAAGCTTTACTACGCCGAAAAGCATTGCCAAGTCCTTTTCAACCTCTTCACGCTCCTTTAAACCCCAATCATCTGCTCGTTCCTTTGGTTCCCGTTCACCTTCAACCAGTTACGGTCCCCCCAGTGCGAGGAATTCTGGTTCTTATTCCTATGACGCGAAGGCTCCTTCTCAATCGTACGGTGCGCCGGCGCGTGATCTGTCGGATACGTATGGAGTGCCAAGTGCGAGGGGTTTGTCTCAGGAGTACGGAGTGCCTTCGAGTCGCGCGGCGGTCCAGAAGACTGGTGCTGTCGCTTCGTCTTATGCTGATGCTGCTGCCAGGTAGAATATCTTTTATGGTTTTGTCTGTATAAATTGTCGTTGAATTTAAAAAGTTGGGTTTTCGCCCAGAGAAGACTGTTCATTAGCTTTCTTCTAACTATTGAATTAAATATGATACTACGGGGTTGCTAAAATATGAGAAATCTTAAAAAGATTCAATCGAATGCATAAAATTATTTAATATACTCTTTCCGTTTTCATGTCTATAATTGAAATTTTTTTCGGTCATTCTCCAAAAAAGCGTTCTTCGTCTAATTACCGTACCCTTTTTATTTTTCCCTGATTTGACATTAAATACATTAGAATATGAAACACATCAAAGGTACGAATCGAATAATGTATTTGGCATTTAACTATTATTGGTAGTTTCATATTCTAATGTATTTAATGTCAAATCAGGGAAAAATAAAAAGGGTACGGTAATTAGGCGAAGAACGCTTTTTTGGAGAATG
>NWSH02000571.1:7976490-7998511 GCA_002382865.2 Heliothis virescens
GCTGCGCAGGACATATTATAGTGCACAAGCATTTGCGCAGACACAGGTGCACTCCCTATTCCCTCACTCTCATAACCCGATGGGACGGCAATCCGACACGACCGGTGAGAGATCAGGCGCAGGACCGACATTAACGTGCTCTCCGATGCACGGGTGTATCAATCACCAACTTCCAACTCCGGGCTGCTTTATGAAAGTTTCTAAAACCCACAAAGCGATTTCGGCCCGTCCCGGGAATCGAACCCGAGACCTCGTGATCAGCAGCCGCCTATGCGACAACTAGACCAACGAGGCAGTGAGATAGGTATAAGTAGAATATCTAGTAAAGCTTTTTGACGCAAAAAATGTATATCTATCTTCTATAGTATAAAAATCCCCCCCTTTTTTTTCTCATCATCGAATCACGACTGAACAGCTAGATCGATTCCGAAAATATATTTTTTTGTTGTATTCATCGTAGTCAGGAGAAGGTTTGTATGATATAAAAAAATCTTCGGAAATCGGAAAAACTTAACAGTAGGCAATATTATTATAGCTTAATAATATTTTTTGGTTAAGGATTTGAATTTTATTTTTATTTTTTACAGGTTGCTCCTATCAGTGCTTTCGAGAACAACGAAGTTAGAAGGAGGCGTTTCTCCCCGAAATTCAAGTAAATAATATTTTTTCAAATAACACATTATATTTTTAGTACGGACGCCATCACATCAACTAACATCAATCTGTCAAATTTCTTCAATAGATTTTCAACCTTATTACGATAGCCGAAGGTTAATCAATTGGTAAAATTTGTCAGATTCGGGTAGGTTGACTTGCCATACAAGGACCACAATTACCTTTTGTAAAGTGCTATGACAAATGAATAACTTAGTTTTTCTGAATTTCAGGGCACACAAGAGACACTAAGGAGATAAGCTGAAGAAAATCAAACAACAGTTGGACGGGCAAGAAAAATGGACTTCGTATAATCTCTCTTAAACATATTATGTAAAAAGAAATTTAAAGGTGGACTCTTACCATTAAAGTTTACAATGTTAATAATATATACATCAATGGCTGATTTTTCAGTCATCAGTTGACTTTTATCTTATAAAAAAAATATAGCGGTTTGACATATTTTTTATACAAAAGCTGTCAAAACGTCAAACGTAGTCTTCAGATAAAAGTTATCTGGCAATCAAAAAATTGGCCGTGAGTAGAATTTCATGGTTTTATATTTAAAATAGAAATGTATATTATTATTTTTTTTCTATTTTCTATTAAAAGCTTGTATGGTAAAAGTTCATAAAACAAAAAAAAAACGTTGGTTTAATATTTAATGATGAAGAAAAAATATAAAAATAATCGTCATGATTTGTATGTACTTAATGAATATGTAATGTGATAATTTAACAAATAAATGAATTTAATGAATGATATACGTTTTCATTATTAAAACCCTAATTAATATTAACTATGTATTATTATATTTATTGTGCAAATAGCTTCAAAGAAACACTATTTATTTAATATCTATTTATTTAAGACATATTTATATAATAACCCGTTGGACGTCATTACGTTAGTTTCGGCTATCGCTGAAAATCAGCGCTGGGACTTTGTCTCGCACGGGGTCGCAGCATCATGCTGAGCGAGGGCCGTATTGCGTGGTTGTGACGCATACTACCCCCTCATGTTTGTTTTCTTTTTATTTTAGCCCTTCTTATTGTTGTATTTATTATATTGATTGTATGTGTTATGTATTTAAGTATGCGTCCTCAATTACGCAATTAAATGTATTTTCTTTCTTTTTTTCTTTATGTAGGTTCCTATTAATATTCCTTTTACCAAATAATAAAAATCCGGTTTAAATAATAGTATGTAACTTTTTAAAAAGATTAAATGTTATTTTGCTATGTCCTACAGGGTTCACGATTGTACTCAGCTGTAAGCCTGCTAAGCCTAACTGTAGCACCTTTTTACGCTTCCGTACCCAAAAGGGTAAAACGGGACCCTATTTCTAAGACTTCGTTGTCTGTCTGTTTTACAAACATTGTGGAATACAAATAAATAATATGAATATTAATTAATACCTTTTAGCTTTTTATAGGATTTGATTTTATAGGATTTTTATAGGACTGCCTCGTTGGTCTAGTGGTCGCATAGCGCGACTGCCGTGCCACGGGTCTCGGGTTCGATTCCCGGGCCAGGCCGAAATCGCTTTGTAGGTTTTAGAAGCTTTCACAAAAGCAGCCTGGAGTTTGGAAGTTGGCGGTGTTACACCCCCGTGCCTGGGAGGGCACGTAAAGCCGTCGTCCTTGTTTGTTACTCAGTAGCAGTCGTAGTCATAATTCCACGTCAGAGGCCGTCAGGCGGATTTGAGAAAACTCTGACACTAGGGCTTGTCAGGTGATTAAAATCTGCAGCTCACTCGATAAGAAGAAGATAGGATTTATGTAATTATTTCTTTATTACGTCCCTATATTGAAATGAGCACACATTTTCAATAAATAAATGAAGGGGCATTTTCTTAATGTAAATATAACCTATCCACGTCGAAATGGATTAAGCTCAAAACACTGCGAAATTAATATTTACGCCTCATTAAAATCGTAGATACCGTAGAATCCGTACAGCGAACGAATTCACTAATATAATGAAGTTGAAGTCTGTTCGTTTGTTTGAACATACTGTCAGGAACTACTGGTCCGATTTGGAAAAATCTTTCATGTTAGAAATACATAACTACTGATGATAGAAGGTCAACCTATCCGAATCTGTCAAATTTTATCAATCAAACATGAACTTTCCGCTTTAGTGATAAGGTTGAAAATCTATTGAAGAAATATGTCATATTGAGGTAGACTGATGTGCTAGATGTAGTTTTGCCGCTGATGGAAGCTAAAAGTATCTACTTAAGACTTTGTAAGCGGTTTCACCCGCTTCAGTAGGGAACCACTTCCCACATCCGGTTAAAAACTAGCTTATATGTGCCGCTTATATGCCGGATAAAAATAGCTTATATGCTGAAACATTTTTTATTACTGCGAAGTTTTATGAAAATCCACCAAGTAATTTTTGCGTGAAAGAGTAACAGACTAATATCCTCTCAAACTTCCGTATTTATAATATTATTTGTAGGATATTCTAATAGGGTAGGAAGTGAGATTAGTAGGTTTAGGTAATAGTTATGTGTACTGGCTAGCCAATAGAACCTTTCTACAGACAAAACAGCGATCTGAAGTAGTATAAAATATTCAGATATAAAGAGCAAATTATCGTTTGTTTAATATTTTAATAAATATTAATTGTCTCATTAAATATTAGCATTTTTATAGGAATTGAAGTATATAAACTTGGAAGTAGCGTATGTATTGTACATTATTCCAAAAGTCCTTGTTTTGATAACACCATGGGTCGTTATAGCGTTATTTTTAATATTTTTGTGTTTGTCTTATTGGTTAATTTGTGAGTATACATTTTGGACTTAGAGTACCTACTTGCACACTGCAGACTTTTAGTCGGCCGATAGTTTGCTCGGGCTCATAACTGCAGAATTCAATATTCTGTCTATCTCTGGATTTGCTTAGGTACTAGAGATAGGAATTTGACATTACTTGTATGGGGCTAATGCGAAAATTCTATCTATAGTAAATGCGACGCCTGGAAGCGGGAAATTCAAATATAAAATTGTTTTTTCATGTTTTACCCATGAGGCGTGATCTTATCTTTCGCGGTTATAATATACCACAAAGTAATTTTTTATGTATTTATTTAACTCCGAAACTTCTTACAATTCAAATGTTACTGGTAAAGTTTATCCAGTAACATTTAAATTAAAAATAATTCGTACAGCACGAAAATAACAAGGAAACTTTTTTACAGAATTTCTTACGATAATGTCGACGCATACAAACTGCTGCGCTATTATCCCGAGGATCTACAACAGTTAACTTGGAAGTATATGTCCAGGAACAAGAAGACAGATGAGGATTCACCGGTTGAAGTCGATGGGTAAGTCTGACGGGTATCATGCTGCCGCCCCACGCTGGGTGCGCGGGCGCGGCTCCGGCGTGAAGAAACGGAGAAATATTACCAATAACCAGGGCTGGGCAAAATACATGCTTTGCTTTAATTGAAATACAAAATACAGTACCGCAAGTAATTAAAATGCAAAATACAAAATGCCTTTAGGTAAGGTATTTGAAATATAAAATACAAAATACAGTATTTTAGCCATTTTTAATTGAAATACAAAATACAAATTACATAATTACTAAAACTATTTAAAAAAAACCCGGCTTCAAAAACCATCAGACAATGAATGATGAATGACTTAAAAACAAAATAACCAACATTTTAACCCGTTGTTAGTTCAAAAATTTTACCCAAATTCTTGTCAATACCTAATTTTTTGACATGATGTGCACTAGAATTAGAATATTAAAAGAAATCTTTGTCGGTCGTAGTAACATCGTTCACGTAAACAATAAGCGAAAAATGCTCATTCATAAATACTGAACCAAGTGAATGAAATTTTAATTTTGTTGATTTTTCAAAAACCGCTTTTCCGATAACAAGTGCAGTGTTGCCAACTCTAATAGCTGCTTTACCATCATTGCACTCTCGCCTCGCACTCACACTCACGATCGCTAAATGAAGTTTAAATGTATTTTAATGTTAAAATGTATTTTGAAGCCTCAAGTATTTGAAATACTAATTACAAAATACTTCGTTGTCAGGTATTTGAAATACGAATTACAAATTACATTTTAAGGAAGTAATTGAAATACAAATACCAAATACGTATTTGTATTTTAATTACGTATTTTAATTACAAGTAATTCAAATACTGCCCAACCCTGCCAATAACAGTGCACAAAACTGCAATAATCTATACTTGATATTATAAAGCTGAAGAGTTTGTTTGTTTGGTTGAACGCGCTGAATCTCAGGAACCACTGGTCCGATTTGTGAAAAATTCTTTCAATGTTTGATAGAGACATTTATCGAGGAAGGCTATAGGCTACTTTTTATGCGGAGTCCCGCGGGACGCGGGTGAAACCGCTGGCGGAAGCTACTCAATAATATCGGCAGCCTGCGATTGCTGTGCACGAGGTCTTGGGTTCGATTCCCAGGTCACTCCGAAACAGCTTTGTGGGTTTTAGAAACTTTCAGAAGCCTGGAGTCTGAAAGTTAGTGATTAATACACTCGTGCACCGGAGAGCATGCTAATGTCGGTCCTGCGCCTAATCTCTCTCCGGTCGTGCCGGGTTTCCGTCCAATAAAGCTATGAGAGTGAAGGAATAGGGTGTGCACTTGTGCCTGCGGAAATGCTTACGCACTATAACATGTCCTGTGCAGCTGGCTGATCTCCTTATTTGAGAACAGCCGCCGTGGCCGAAAATCGACTTGGGCCCGGCGCCTATTATCGGCATCGGCATCGGCAAGGAACAGGATCCTTCGGCATCCTACATGCAAGCGCACACTGTCGGAAACTATGCTTTGGCACGCTGCAACGTTCTTAGGGAAGACGAGGCGTCCTGCCGCAAGCATGCAGCAGCCTCAAGCATGCCGAAGCGGTATTTTTGTTATTACGACCATATGTATATAATGGAAATTTCAACTTTATTATCATTATGTTAATGTATATTGCTATTTGCCACCTAAAATCCTCAGTCGTGCCGATGCCGATAATGGGTGCCGGGCCTTAGACGCCAAAACAATGGTTTATATTTCTTCGTAACTCCGCACTGAAGCCTCACTTCACTTCTGTGGAGGATTTACGTAGCAACAAATGTCAACACATCTATAACTAGGCTAGGAGTTGGAATGATGCATCATAAATGCATGTTGAAAGATAAAAGAAACCATGAAAAGACCCGCGTACCGAAGCGTGCTGTGTACAGACGACAGCACATCAAGTTACCACCATCTGTCTAATTTCTGCGCGATTTTCAACCTTATCACAATAGTGGAAGGTTAATGTTCGATTGGTAAAATTTGACAGATTTGGGTAGACTGACTTGCTGTCGATTGTACGACATCCACCTTATTAGCTTTTATTTTCGAAATAGACTTTATCAGTTTTCCCATTTGTCTGATATATAGATTAGTAACTATTAACCATTCAAAATTGCAGAGTAAATGCCCCAAAAATAATATACACCAAAACTTTACCAAATGATACGGAAATAAAAGTGGATAGAAAGAAGATGTCTACCCATAATACGATAGTGCCTGAGTTCAAACGTACACCAATAGTAAGTACAAAGTTTTGTCATCCATCATCTCTTGCATACATTCACGTCTCTTCACAGATGAAAAATGTCCAATTCTATTCAATTGAATATATTTATTTGTGACCATAGTTATTTTAGGTATACAGAAAGGTCTTAGAATTAAACACGTCAGAGCTCTATGTTCTACCAAATGGAATTGCTGTACAAATAATTTTAAACCGCAGTGCGGTACACACGACAGCACACCAAGTTACCACAATCCGTCTTTCTGCAATAGATTTCAACCTTATCACAATAGTGGTAGGTTAATGTTTGATTGGTAAAATTTGTCAGATTCGGGTACTTGCTGTTTTCTGTAGGTACATACATTAACTTCAGAATTCAATGATCTATCAGGATCTATCCAACTATCTCGGGATTTTCTTACTAGATATAGAATTTTGACATTAGCCCCATATAAGTAATGTCAAATTCGTATCTCTAGTAAGCAAATCTACAGATAGTTAGAATATTGAGAACGACTGTAAGTTGGATAGATAAAGAAATGACACTCGATAGAAATATTAATTTCCTACATTTTATTTTCAGAGTGGTGGTATGAAAATTTTGTACGGATTTCCTTTGCCTGGACAAATAATTATCTTGCCAAATGAGAATAATATTTTTGGATATCGTGGGAAACCTTAAACAACAGACATGTTACACGGACCATAAACTACCACGCGAGACGCTCTAGTGCGCGCTTAGACGCGTTTCGACGCGCGTAGACGCGTTACTTGTGTTTAATAAACGTATTTTGTATAGAGATATAAGGCCCAGTCCGCACAGCGAATATTAACCGCGCGAATTTTTTCTCGCAATTCTGTAACACATTGAATACAATAGAAGTATCCGCACTGGCGGAATTTAATTCGCTGGATAAAAATCTCTGTGTTTTGATGCAAATTTCACGCGATGCGGCGCGGATTTATTTCCGCGAATGTTTTGTACGGTATGAAGTAGTATGACTATGACAAATATTTGCGCGCGGAATTTAATTCGCTGTGCGGACAGGACCTAATGTGGTTGCGGAATAAAAACCGCGCAAATCCGCGCGAATAAAATTCGCGCGGTGAATATTCGCTGTGCGGACAGGGCCTAAGTACTGTTCTGAATCTTGCGTGTCGGAGCGTGAATGTTTTTTAAGTAGTATTGAAATGTATGTAATATGTTAGCTTGTGTCAAGTCAGTCAGTATTATTGTACTTAGTGCTAAATCGATGTAATGTAATAAAGTTTATAAACAATAAACTTGTCCTTTTATTTAATTGTTTTAATAAATTATTTTTTTCGTTTACATAGTACCATGTATATTGTGGTTGAAATGCTATTTCTTATAGCAAACAGCTAGCCTTTTGACTAAACAACACCATTCAATCACTCTTCATGTTTTGCAACTGATGCTCAAAATGACAAATTTCCTAACAAGCCCTAGTGTCAGGGTTTCCTCAAATCCTCCTGACGGCCTCTGACGTGGAATTATAACAACGACTGCTACTGAGTAGCATTCAAGGATAGCCAGCTTTACGTGCCCTCCCAGGCAGAGTGTAACACCGCCAACTTGCAGAGTCCGGGCTGCTTTGTGAAAGTTTCTGAAACCCACAAAGTAATTTCGACCCGAGCCTGAACCTGAGATATGGTTCATAGCAGTCGCTCTATGTGACTACTAGACCAACAAAGCAAACCAAGCAAGACAGAATTGGTTTTACTAGGAGTTCTTTAGAAATAAAGCGTAGAACATACTACATCAAACATTGCCATCCGGCGGGGCAATGCTGCCAGCCTTTTGGGCACGCTCCCAGTCGATAGCGATGGGGAGGAATTATTTGATGCATTTTAATAGTTTTTTTTTTTCTTAAATTTAATTTGTAAATACATATCTCCTTTATATATTTTTTATAACCTTGTAAATAGCTGTATGGTAAACTTACAAAAATAAATATACCTACCTACATCAAACTTAAGCTCATAAATAAGTATGAAGATGAATGGTAGTATGCACATAACAATGATCAGGTATTTTGCCGGTATAAGACGTACTAAAAACTTTCATTTAATTGGCGATTATTTTGCGTACCAATGGACCGATTGTCGGCCGACTATTTAATCTGCAGTGTGCGTGAACGCTTAGAATTTGGTCATATGGGACCTTAACCAACAGTGAACAAACACAAACTGAAGATAGCTAGATAATGGTCGTAAGATATAAAAGCATTTTTTTTCTATGTGTATTTTTTCCAAGGGCAAAAATTAGTGTGGCCAAAGCAAACGACGGGATAATTTAATATATTTTATTATGGAGCAAATACAATGCAACATATCTTGCTAAATGACACGACTGAGAGTCGTTACAGCTTTGACTCAGTAGATGGCGCTGCTCACACTCTTCGTATTTTTATAACATCTTCTCACTATTATTTACGTTCATAATACTCTTATTCAAAGGCCTATTCAGAATACAGTCTGACTTTCTTAATAATAATGAACAATGCGGTGTCGGTCCGTGGATATGACCATGTAAAACACTGGTTCCCAGCTGCATCCGGTAAGACTAGAATAGAAGCCGACCCCAAGTTAGTTGGGAAAAGGCTAAGCAGATGAAGATGATTTTGTGTGCATCGGAATAGCTGACACTTGCCCTTTTATCCCTTGAAATACGTATAGAGAGTGGCTACCTAATTGCAACCAACTGCCACTAGTTGCTACCAATTGCTAGGTTCGTGGTTTTGAAAATAATTATCAACAGCGATTCTGATATAGGGAGCACTGTCACTTCAGCTAAAGGTGGCAGCAGTTCTAATGTCAGGACCACTGTCACTTTCTCCAGTGTGAAGGAACTGCCCAAAAGTATTGAGTGTTTATTTAACCAAATGTTGCTAATTACTATCTACCTTCCAGAATTAAATTTTTGCCAACATAGATTTTAGGGTTAAAAATATATTTATATCATTGATCATTGATTTTTAGTGCCTCGCGAGATAATATTAGCATGTTCTCGCTTAAATACCAAATATTTAGTACTTTTAATTTTCTTGAGGTCCTACATTTTTGACGAAGAAAAATCTGCTTTGAAACTAAGTTTTAATATATATTTTTTGTATTTTGTAGGACATATGTATGTACAGACGACAGCAGGTCAACGTATACGAATCTGTCAAATTTTACCAATTAACATTAACCTACCCCCATTGTGATAAGGCTGAAAATCGATTGCAGAAATTTGACAGATTGTAGTACCTTGATGTGCTGTCGTCTGTACTTCGTAATACTCAAACATTCCTTAGCATTAGCTGTTTACGTACGTGTGGAAGAGATAGAATGATGTCTGTGCTGTATTTATTGCATTAGGGTTACTATACACATAACACATAAGCTAGGAAATTTTCGTGGTTGAGTCAAAGCCGCGCGGATCGATCGATCACAAAGTTAAGCTAAGCTTGGCGCGGTCGGTCCTTGAATGTGTGACTATCTTGTTATATAATGAGTTCTTCCGTGTTTCGGAAGGCACGATGAAGTGGTGGGTCCCGGCTGTCATTTGACCATCTTTGGCAGTCGTTACGGGTAGTCAGAAGCCAATACCTACCTTAGTCTGCATCAGTCTTAGCAATGGCTATCGGGTTGCCCGGGCAACTAGGTTGCGGAGTAAGACAGGCAGTCGCGCCATTTAAACACTGGTTCTCAGCTGCATCCAGTTAGACTGGAAGCCGACCCCAACATAGTTGGGAAAAGGCTATCAGACTAGGCCAGCGGTCGGCAACCTTTTGGCAGGCAAGGGCCACTAGGTAGCAAAAAAATTTAACGGCGGGCCGCACTTGTGATATAAACTCCAGAAGCCGAATGTTACTGTTGTTTTGGCCTAAATTAACTTATTATAACTTACGGGCTTCCCATTTATGGAAGCACACCAACCTTTTGGAAAAAAAATTATAAATTATTCCGACATAATATTATTATCATCCATCTTAAATGTGGCCTTTTTTGGTGACGGATTGGCAAATCCTCATGGAGACTCTCCGCCCTCGGGGAAGAGCGAAGGGGACTGTCAGACTCTTACTGGCTAAAAATCAACCCGTGTGCCTCATGTACATGTCGGAGGGTTGGGTATCACCGAAGCATTCATCCTATCCCCCGACGGGTATTGGCCCACCACTGCCCACCAGATAGTCTGGCGGGACCCGTCACACACTGTGACCGTCCCCGAGGCCGCAGGACTCCACTATGAGGCACGCGCGGAGCACGACGTCGCCGCCTCGAGGCTTGCTGCTGGTCGGACGGTAAGACGAACCGAGTCAGTCGTCCTGAGGCCGCGCCCTATGGTGGCTGAAAGTCTGCCACGACACCCAGTGCATCTGCTGCGAGAAAGGGGAGAGGAGAGAGTCTCTCTTTCCCATTCCGCCGCCTCCTTTGCTAGCATCTCGGCCTCGCAAAAGGTGGCGACGATCTTAACGACCTTGGACGAGCTTGGACTCAAACTATGCTTCCTATCCGCATGGAAGAATTTTTGATTCGGCAAAATTTCCAGTATTCATTTACTTCCTCCGTCCATGGCACGGAAAAATTGATCAGGAAAATATTACCCACCACACTGGTCAATTTTGAGGTACCATGCATGGTTGGCGCTATAAATGCCTGGAAAGTCGCATGCCCGAACACCGACCTGCCCGTCAACCCCTCCTCCCAAAGACAGTAGGTTGCGCCGCTCTGCAGAGTACTATGGAAAAGTTTAATTGATACGTCAATTACTTGCGGAGCGAGCTCGTCTACTGCTGTGGGTGAATGGGACTGGGGTCTTTGGCTTTTCGCTCTCCCGTCATCAAACATAGGCACCATGTTTGATGACACCACTTTCAGACTCGCTGTTTGCCTCCGTCTGGGTGATCCATGCTGCTCTCCTCATCGCTGCCACTGCGGGAAAGCTGTCAACAGCCTCGGTCACCACGGCCTGTTGTGCAGCCGCAGTGCGGGCCGCATACCACGGCATGCGAACATCAACGACGTGATNAGATGACACCACTTTCAAACTCGCTGTTTGCCTCCGTCTGGGTGATCCATGCTGCTCTCCTCATCGCTGCCACTGCGGGAAAGCTGTCAGCAGCCTCGGTCACCACGGCCTGTTGTGCAGCCGCAGTGCGGGCCGCATACCACGGCATGCGAACATCAACGACGTGATCCGTCGCGCTCTTGTTACCGTCGGCGTTCCAGCCGTACTTGAATCAAACCGTCACGTTGGCAGGTGACGATGGCAAGAGACCAGACGGCATGCCGCTATTTCCGTGAAAGTTGGGTAGGACTTTAGTGTGGGACGTGACCTGCGTCGACTCTTGCGCCATCCCACCTTCCCGGGACTACGTGTTGTGCTGGCTCTGCCGCTGCATAAGCAGAGAACCTCAAGCGGCGCAAATATAGTAGTTTAACTATATGTTTGAGCCATTCAACGTGGCAATGCTTCCAGCCTTTTGGTTACATGACCGAGTGACAGAGATGAGGACCATATAAGAATAGTTTTAGTTAAAGAAAGAAATGTAAATTCTCTGATATATGCACATTTCATCGAAGTGCGTTACACACTATTGACTATACGGTTGCTTGCGGTTTGTTTACGCATTTATTTTGATATTATTAGGTCTTAATTACAAAACATTCTCGGGCCGCAAGTATGACCTGCGCGGGCCGCGCGTTGCCGACCGCTGGACTAGGCCATTGGTTGTATACTTTTAAATAAAAAACAGTTTTCAAATACCTACAATGAATATATTTTCTTCAGAATATCATGAATTTATTAACATCATTATCAATTTTAAAGATCAGTTTCCAGTTTCAATCCAAGTCTATAGTTATTTTAAAAATACAGAATATAAAATAATACGTAATCATACATGGAATAAAACTATTTATTTATTAAATCTATAATACTGATTGGACCTACATGATTACATTTTAATTAATTACAGCAATATATATCTTCAATCATTCCTTTGCCTTTGCGTTTTATATACATATTATAAGGGTCCCCGCACACTGCAAACCAAAGTCGGCCGATAGTTGGTCCATTGGTAGGCAAAAATTTTTTTTTACACAAAATGGCCAATCCAATCAAAGTTTTAAGTGCGTCTTAAACCGGCAAAATACCTCATCATTGCAATGTGTATACTAACATTCATCTTCATACTGATTTATGAGTCCGAACTAACTATCGGCCGACTAAAAGTCTGCAGTGTGCGAGTGCTCTAAGTATACAGTATGTTGGTTTGAACGAAGGACATATTCAACCTGTAATAATACAGACGCCAGCACATCCAGTTACCACAATCTGTCTCTCTGCAATAGATTTTCAACCTTATTACAATAGTGGTAGGTTAAATTTGTCAGATTAGGGTAGGGTGACCTGCTGTTGTCTGTACAGACTCCAGTAGAACAACCTAACCGAATCTGTCAAGTACCAATCGAACATTAACCTTCCATTATCGTGATAAGGTTGAAAATCTATTGAAGAAATGTATGTCTGTAATAATTTTCCAACACTGAAAACTTTTCCTTTAATATGTCCATCGTTTAACATAATATACTATATGTATATGTATAAGTATATATATTTCACTCAAAAGCACTTAGCAATACTTTGCCAATTGTAAAACATTCATACATTTTTCACAATATAATACGTGATAAAAGGAACATAACTACAAACAACACATAATTAAATAATATAATCTAATGGAACATTAATTTGAATGTTAAATAAACTATTATAATTCACAATAAAACATATTCTATGGCACAGCCGATTATCTAGCCTTTCTATCGGAAATAGTGTTTAAAATGGCAACAGCAGTTTCAGATATAATAATCCTATTATAAAAATATTTTTATACAAATATTTTTTATAAAAAAATTACCCAGTAAGTATTAAGTTTTTTCTGTCTTTTTCTCTTCTGAATATGTAAAAAAAATAATAGATAAGTCGATTACAAAATTTTGTCTTTTTAATATTTTGTGTCTTTTTTCTTTTCAATATGCAAAAATAAAAATAGGTAATTAGATTTTTACAAAAACTCAATTTAAAATCATTTTTTATGACATTCAGTAGATTTTTTAAAATACAATAATATCATATAACTCAGTTTTACAGAACCTTATTAATATAACCGGCTTTACAGCCTGAAAAAAACTAACCAATTGATAAATAAAATTCATAAGTGGATCATACTTTGGTCGGTCGGTAAAGTCGACAGGCATACAACATGAGTAATGAAATTTACTTAATTTTTCCTTAAAAAAAACCACAGGCACATTTGTAACTATGGACGCAAGTTATTGGGGAATACCATGTGTTTTCATACATTATGTTAGTATTATTATAGTGAATAATGTGAACTTACCTACAATGAAATTTATATACTCATTTTAATATTTAACTTGATCCGAATGACAGCTTCAAAATTGTGACGATACATCGCGATCGTCTAAATTATTTCAACTAAATTATTATATAGATATGTATAAATGTGCATTGTTTTACTTATTAAAACTCATAATACACTGTATATTTTCATTTTTGGATTTGTATGCGATTCAAGTTAAATTTTACAAAGTATATAAACGTATCTTTGGTACCTACAAAAACTGTTTATATTATATACCAAATCAAAACCAGAAAACTTTTATTGCAACTCTAATTATTAATGCAGTTTGACAGATCTCGTACCTATAGCCTAATAAAATTATAATATTTATTCCAAATATAAAAGTTAACTGACTACTCAATTATCGGTACTAAGAATATAAATATAACTTATAAATCTAAATTGACTAGTAAAACAGTGAAAGAAAGTAATTTAATTTCAGTATCTTTAATTACTGCTGATATAAGAAAAATATATAAAAAAACATATTTAGATATATTTTTTAACGTGAGCACTGAACATTTTTCTTAAAAACATGACAAAAGAAAATATATTTTTTTATCGATCATACTAATTATATTGCCAGCGAGTCTTTTGTTAGGTTGACAGACAAGATAAGACTGACTTATTTCTACTGACAGACAGCAGTCTTCCCTTGAAAATTGACAGCTGTCAGCTGCACCAAAAAACGGTCAGACTGTAGTTTTCATATTTTCTATTTTGACTCGGAATAACAACTTTTTATATCATGTTCAGGTAAATACTCTTTGTCTAAAAGACTATGGAGCTTCTTAGATTCTACGTAAAAATAAATAATTTAAGATTAATAAATAGTTTAAATATATGGCAGGAAATACACTTCTAATTCACCAACAAGCAACTTTTAAATAAATTAAAAAATATATATGTCCCTATACCTATTACCCTATAACCTAAAGCTGTACGTTGAAAGCGCAAAACTTCAGACACTTTAATAGATTTTTCATTTAATTAGCCAAATTACGAGAGAAAAAAAACATTAACATTTTTTGAAAGGTTTTTTGAGCTATTTATGTTATATTTAGAAATTAATCAGCTCATAAAACCTTTAATTCTAATTGTTTATTGCGTTGAATCTTTGACTTCGCCTATTAATAAATAGACAGGGCATATTCTTGATGAAGATTTTTTGAAAAAAGTAACGTAGTTATATTATAAAGTGGTTTAACCTGCTTAAATTGATTTTCAGGTTTTGCGCATGCAACGTTACGCATTTTACTTATAAATATTAATAAATTACCTTCAATACTTTAGAATTTCCATTATTATAATTCTTGATTAATTAACGTCTACTTTATAAATATGTCGGTTACATTTTAGGTATGCTTGTTAGGGTCAACTCACACCGGGACGCGACGCGACGCTGCGGGCAGATTTTACATAGAGCGACTCAAAATATACTTTATTCACTACACGAAACGATACACATTTAATTGTGAGAATTGAGATACGTTGCGCTGCGCAGCGTTGCACCTCGAGACGCCGCGCGGCGCAGCGCGACGCATCTTGATGCAGCAGTGTCGCGCGGCGTCTCGCTGTGTCGTTGATGGTACGATTTTAGGATGCGTCTCGGGACGCCTCGCGGCGTCGCGCTAAATCAAAGCCGCGTCGCGTCGCGTCGCGTCTCGGTGTGAGTTGACCCTTAGATTTCATGTTATAGAAATATAGGTAACATAAATATTTGCCTTTGATTTCCGAAGGTCGATCCAATAATCTTTGCGGGTTGTTCTTTAATCTTGATCTTCTACCTCATTGTTCTCGCTCTGTAAGTAAAAATACTGAAATTAATATCCATATTCAATTAACCAACGGCATTTGAGAGTTTTTACAATACACTAAAGTATAGTTTGACACGTAAAAGTACAGACGACAGCACATCAACCTACCGCAATCCGTCAATTTTTACCAATCGAACATTAACCTTCAACTATTGTGATAAGGTTGGAAATCTATTGAAAAAAGATAGATTGTGGTAGGTTGATGCGCTGGCGTGCCTCTTGCGCACCTCTGTGGTTTCTGTGCAGTAATACGCGCGGTATTTTGGAACACAGTTTGGCGACATTATTCATCAGAATAATTAATGCTAGCTACATTTATCCGAAGGCGGGAAGTAGTCCCCTCGGGGCGCGGATGAAATAGTCGCTAATAAGTATATATCTTCCTGCCCTTATCCCAATCTATTTGTGGTCGGCGCAGCATGTTATCTTCTTCCATTCTCTTCTATTTGCCGTCATCTCACAAGTAACATTCTTCCTAGCCATATCGACTTTCACACAATCCATCCATCGTTTCTTTGGTCGTCCCCTTCCGCAATATCCATCTACATTCATACTCAAAACCTTCCTCACTTCTCCGCATCACATGCCCATACCATGCCAGCCGGTTTCCGCATAATTTTTCGGTTACCGGTGCCACTTTCAAACTTCCTCTTGTATATTCATTCCTCACTAATTCAAGAGTCGCTAATAAGTTTGTAATAAAAATTAGACTTGCCTCTTTTTCCTTTAGTGCTTTTGCTAATAAATCCTTAAATGCTACGCTTCCATCAATTTCTTCACCATCATTATGGATAATGTCATAAAGGATTTTCGGTTGACCGCTGTAACAAAATATGAATTTGTTTTTGTCATATCTTTTGACAACATTGTTAATACTAAACATAAATATGTCTTATAAAACTTGTCAATAAATATAATATATTGAAAAACCGGCCAAGTGCGAGTTGGACTCGCGCACGAAGGGTTCCGTACCGTTATCTATGAAGAATGAATGCACCTATTAGGTACCTACAACTAGCCAAAATATAAACATTTATGAAACCGCAAATTATAACTTTGTTTTTAATAAAATTTATATGAAAAACAAAGTTATAATTTGCGGTACAACACGTTTATTGCTATTTTTTTAAAATTAGTATTTGTTGTTACAGCGGTCACGGAAATACATCATTTGTGAAAATTTCAGCTTTCTAGCTATCACGGTTAATGAGATACAGCGTGGAGACAGACAGACAACGAAGTCTTAGTAATAGGGTCCCGTTTTACTCTTTGGGTACGGAACCCTAAAAAGNCAGCGGTAACGAAAATACATCATTTGTGAAAATTTCAGCTTTCTAGCTATCACGGTTAATGAGATACAGCGTGGAGACAGACAGACAACGAAGTCTTAGTAATAGGGTCCCGTTTTACCCTTTGGGTACGAAACCCTAAAAAGCCAACAATTGTAATCCTTATACACAATTCTCAACAAAACAAAAACATATAAAAATTACTTGTAAGTTCCATCAAGCTCGTCCGTGCCTTCCCGGTTCACATGGGGGTCTGTAGTCATCTTGTTGATATAAACTTCTCTCCAAAACACGGGTCTGACAGCACCTTTTGGCCAACTAATAGCCACAAAACTTGCGCTTTCGTTTGGACACGATCTGAAACAAATGAACATTAATTTTAAGACTTTATTACAGACTAGCTTCAGCCAGCGACTTCGTTCGCGTGTTATGTCGCTTATGTCAGTGACAATGGGTCGTCTAAATCAAAGATCTTTCCCTTCACTGCTCTGCTCTTATTGGTTGTAGCGTGATAAAAATAAAGTATACTATAACCATCTCAGGTCTCAGTATGAATAATAATTGTACCAAGTTTCGTTAAAATCCGTCGAGTAGTTTTTGTTTCTATAACGGTTACATAGACAGACAAAAATTCTACTGATTGCATTTTTGGCATTAGTATCGATCCCTAATCATTCCTTGATAGTTATTTTGGAAATATATTTCATGTACAGAATTGACCTCTCTACAGATTTATTGTAAGTATAGAATACAATAGCAGGTCACGGTACCCGAATCTGCCAATTTTACCAATCAAACATTAACCTACCACTATTGTGATAAGGTTGAAATCTATTGCAGAAATTTGACAGATTGTGGTAACTTGTAACTTGTACAAGACAGTAGCCACCACATACAAGTTTTTTACCTTCCAAGAATTATAGAAATATAATTATGTAAGTCAAATTTTTTGCTTGATCGATTTAAGTCGGTATTTAATTATTTTCCGCATGACATTTGAGATTCAGAAGATAAGAGCGCTATGGTTTTTATCAATGATTTATCCTCAACGAGTAAGGTTATTGTTCTCAGAAATATTATTATATAAATTATATTTTTATTAAGGAAGGTCGAGGAACCAGTATGAAGAGACAATAAACAAAATACAAAGTCACATACATGTATGTGTTTATATTTTTTTTGTCGATGGGAAATCATTAGTATGACCCCTCCCGCTGTGGGTGACACCGTGAGGGAGTGTCAGACTTTTACTGATTAAAACCCACAGCGTTCCTTCTTGAGTTCTTTGTGTGCCAGGACTGCGGTAACTCTTTCGAACAACTCACAGCCCCGGTAGGCTCTGGCCCTAGTGCCAATTAATATAACTCAACTGCTGTTAGTTTACTTAATATTAGGTAAATAAGTAATAAATATATACTTAATTGTGATATTAAGTCAAGATTCCACCAAAATTCTTCACGCACAATTATTTTGTTCCAAGCAGCGTAGCAATTTTGAAAATTACTGTTTACCAATAAATACATAATTGTAAGTAGGTACATATAAGTATTTTTTCCTGACAATAAATCAAAAATGAAGAAAAAAGAATTGTATATTTAGTCGTCACGTACACATTATTTGCTTAGGTGCATCGACCAGAAAACTTTGTCATTTTGCGCACTTAGGTGGTATTGCGCCTTAATAAGAAATCATATAATATTTTTTTCATTAATTTATTAATTTGTATGTGTACAGATTACATTTTTATATATTAAATACAAAAAACATGTAAAAACATTTAAAAATATAAAAAATAATTTAATTTAATAAAATATTATTATTTATATTGCTCCTATAAATAATATATCCTATAAATAAAATATTATTTATAGGAGCTCGTGGCTAAGTCAAAGCCGCGCGGATCGATCGATCATAAGGTTAAGCAACGCTTGGCGCGGTCGGTCCGTGGGTGGGTGAACATCTTGTCATAACAAGTTCTTCCGTGTTTCGGAAGGCATAAACAGTGTCTCCGGCTGTCATTTGGACATCTGGCAGTCGTGACGGTATCAGAAGCCAGAAAGTCTGACAACCAGTCTTACCAAGGGTGTCAGGTTTGCCCGGTAACTGGGTTGTGGAGGTCCAGACAGGCAGTCGCTCCATGTAAAACACTGGTTCTCAGCTGCATCCGGTTAGACTGGAAGCCGACCCCAAAAATAGTTGGAAAAAGGCTAGGCAGATGATGATTATTATTTATATTATTTTCAGTGTCGTTTTAGGCTGCCCGCCCACGTCCGACATGACCGATTTCAATAGTGCAACGCATACGTCCTACAAATTGTCGGTCAGAAAATCCTAGTAAGCGCGTCCTACAAACAATCAGCCCGATTATCTAACCTACAAATGGCTAACGTGGGCAACCTTAAGTTTATTTCAAGAAAAATCTATACTTAATATTATAAAGCTGAAGAGTTTGTTTGTTTGAACGCGCTAATCTCAGGAACTACTGGTCCGATTTGAAAAATTTTTTCAGTGTTAGATAGCCCGTTTATCGAGGCAGGCTATAGGCTACTTTTTATCCGAGTGCGCGAAGTAGTTCCCACGGGACGCGGGTGAAACTGCTGGCAGAAGCTATTATGTTATACGAAGTGTTCTAATTGGTAATCCTCACTTGAGATAGATTTATTGAAATTGAGAGTTCAAAAGTCAAATTTATTTACCGCACAAGTGTTCTCTGTCGCTTAAATTCTTGGGCATTCCCCAACGAGGAAAATGCTGAATGAATATTTGTGTGTCTGGTCTCGCTTCTGAGAACGCTACTATAATTAAACATTCCTCCAAGATAACGCGATAAGAGGACGGTCAGCAGGAATTTGATTGAAAATACTATATTGTTTGTAGTGTAGGTTTAATTGTTACTAGCCGTTTTTATTAGCCCGTGGAAAATACTGCCCGTACCCGGATAAAATATAGCACTCAGGAATAACGTAGCTTTTGACAACGATTTTTAAAATTGGTTCATTACTTCCGAATTACCCCTACAAAAAAACTTACAAACAAACTCTTCAGCTTTATAATATTAGTATAGATTGTTATAATATTTATGCCCATCTTCTGCTCGCGATTTTACCCGTGTTTCGAAGAAACAACATCCCGTATACGGATAAAATATTGTAGTAGTACTCAGAAAGAAAGAAAATACATTTTATTGCGTAATTGAAGACGCATAAATCCATGACATTATCTTGAATTGAATAATAAATAAAACATAAAATCTTCGTCCTCTTGGACTTTGTAAACTTAAAAAACTGATAACTCCAAACAAACTTACATCGACTTATTCTATATACATAGTTACATTTCAGTTCAAAGGGAATCTGAATAAACCGACTGCTCAAAATAGGTAAGTATCGACTTGCGAATTCCGATTCTTACAATAAACTGACGTAACCACTACATAACTTAGATTTACTACACCGTGCAGCGGGCAAATATAGTAGATAAGTTGTGCGGTTTTCCTTATTTTGAATGAGTCTAATTTTAATAATTAGAGCGGAAGTTTAGAGCCTTATCCGGACTTAATAATGAGATATCCCAAATTACGTGGCTATTGAAATTCCATAATAATTAATAGGGACGTATGTGGACACGCATAACTTATTTATACGAATGAACCTAAAGGCTGAGGCCAAACGAGCGTAATTTTTTGAGTCGTGAGTCGCAGAATTTCGGTCGCAGAAAATAGTTACAAACAAAAGAGACAACTCATTTTGCGTTGCCGTGTGAATCAAATAGGACTTTTGTATGAAACCGAATGTAGCAGATTTTTGGTTGGCTACTTTTTATCCGGGTGTGCGCAGTAAAAACGGGCGGGTGAAACCGCTGGTGCAAGCTAGTAATATTATAAAGCTGAAGAGTTTGTTTGTTTGAACGCGCTAATCTCAGGAACCAATGCCCCGATTTGAAAAATTATTTCAGTGGGTTAGTAAAAGTAGCCTATAGCCTTCCTCGATAACTGTAGCCCATTTTTCGAGGAAGGCTATAGGCTACTTTTTATCCGGGTGCGCCAAGTAGTTCCCACGGGAGGCAGGTGAAACCGCTGGCAGAAGCTAGTGTAGTAGGTATATTTGCCGTCGAAAAAGTTAAGCAAAGATTCCTTTTTTTTTATGTGTAGGTACAGTGCACAGTACAAAGACGCACACGGTCAGCATAATGTTTACATTTATTTTATCTTAATTGCTTTTCTTGTTAATTAATACTTGCAAATTAATTATCAAGAAACCCCAATTGAGGTAAAACTATTGTAAATACGCAATACTATCTGTAGCTAGTGGTTTTAACATTTTCCCAAAGGAACATAAAAATTAACTCATAGGTTGTACCTACAGTATTTAGAAACTATATTACCTACAATAAAATTTTATCAAAATCCGTTCAGTATTTCTTGCCAAAAGTAAGTAAGTACCTATACTGAAACTGAAAATAACTGAACTTACTTGCATTAAAGTTTTTTTAGACAAACATTTGAATTAAAATAACTTTTGCAGTAAAACAAAGCCTTAATCTAGACACGCGGCAGCGTGTTAAGCCAAGTTCAAGCAAAGACTGGCTGGCAAGCGCCACATGTATATTTATTTACTTTACATTTACACGAACCATTTGGTGCCACTTTTTACCCCTCCATAACTCAAAACCTATTAAACGTAAACACTTCAAACTACGCGTGTTTCATTATGTCCATAAGGACACCTAGAAGCCCAAATTTCATAAACCTAGCTCAAACGGTTATAAAGATATGAAGGTCCAAAAGTCGTCAAATTCCCACTGACTGACTGACTTATAGTACCTAAACCTAACCTACTTCCAGATAACCTAGAAATATGAAATTTGGAACCTAGCTCGGTAATTGTGTGTAAGCGTAGGAAAAAATCTGAAAATAGAAAAAAGTTAAAAAATAGGGGGGGTCCCCATACAACGTCACACGTTTATTGTATGGGGACCGCCCCTAATTTTAATATTTTTTAAATTTATAGTTTTTCTTGTTATAGCGGCAACGGAAATACATCATTGGTGAAAATTTCAGCTTCCTAACTATCACGGTTTATGAGATAGGCTTAGTAATACGGTCCCATTTTACCCTTTGGGTACGAAATCCTAAAAAGAAAACTATACAGCGGAAACGCAAGAAAAAAAATTAAATCTAATCCTGTTTCTTTACAAAAAGTAATGATATCCCACCAAAAACATAAATGTAAAAAAGAAAAGCCAAGTTCAATA
>NWSH02000571.1:7998611-8038009 GCA_002382865.2 Heliothis virescens
CAAGCATAGGTTTTGTATTGAACTTGGCTTTTCTTTTTTACATTTATGTTTTTGGTGGGATATTTAGATACTTTGACATACTCGAATAAGAAGCGCTAATCGCGCAGTCTTTGATCAATGGACTAATTAACACTGAAATAATTTCAAATCGAAATGCCAATTTTTGCATTAGCACGTATTTCAGACAAGAAACGGGTATCACTCGGGATGAAATTATAATGGTTTACGATACTTTTACAATTACTATACAATTCGGCCGAAACGTCGGGAGAAAAGAGCTACCGTAAAGCTTTATAATTTATCGCGATTAAGACCCGTTTCTTGTCTAAAATATGTGTCGCGAAAGTTTAGAAGAGAGCACAGTCAAGCTAATAAACAAACGTCGTCAATAAATTATCGTTTCAGTCGCAACATCAAGTCTAGGAATAAAATTATCTAATAACTATAATACGTACTTTGTCCGTCTCATAATGTCATCTGTGAACATCCATAACATTGCGTGTGGTGGTTACGTCTCAAAATAGCGGAGATTTTTCACAGAAGAACTTTCATCTGTACTATCTATACTAATAATATAATAAAGAGGAAACATTTGTTTGTTTGTACTCTAAAGGCTCCGGAACTTGAGACCCGATTTGAAAAAAAATTTCACTGTTGGGTAGGTAAACTATATTACCAAGGAGTGCCAGGTTGCCCGGGTAACTGGGTTGTGGAGATCAGACAGCCAGTCGCTCCATGCAAAACACTGGTTCTCAGCTGCATACGGTTAGGCTGGAAGCCGACCTCAACGTAGTTGGGAAAAGACTAGGCAGATGAGGATGGATAGCTCGTTAGCTAGACTATCCCCAAATAACATGGGCGAATATATTTTGCCCACGGGTCGCGAGAAAACAGCTAAAAGTCAAAGTCAAAATGTTTTCTTTCAAAAAGACTTAGTACTTACAGGTGCTTATGAAAAGTCAAGCTAGTTGCACGGTTCCAAGGAGTTGGTCTCATGGAGAAGAACCGGCAAGAAACTCCATGGACACTCTTTTAAAATAACTATCTTGTTACAATACATTTTTAAGTACCTAATTGAGGATCACGTATGTCAATGAGTTGTCAAATGATACGCAAACTTTGCAAATGGCACACACGTAATAACTATTAAGTAATCTAAGCTTCTATAGTGTAAGATTGGTCGAAGAAAACGTATAAATAAACATAAAATTATAGCGCATTAATCGAGTAAGTATTTGTTATGTCAAATCAAATAAAATATAGTGGTTCCACCTACATGACGAGGAAATATCATCAAAAAAATAATGCTTCCCACGCGCGTATAAAGTAGCTTAACTCCTTTTGAGAATAGACCTATTTAAATCGGTCCACCGGTACAAACAAACATGTTGTTTTGGCGTGAATAGTTTTCTAATTATAATGCTTAAAACTGTATAAATAATAGTGCACTTTTTATGATGATATATCACATTTGTGTTGAATTAGATGACATAAAAGTCACGACAAAAATCGATCGTAAATAAAATAAATATTTTTTTAAATATTAAATAATTATTCTACACTGAATCCCCTTTAACCTGTCAATTTTAATTTCACAGTTTCACATGTAGGAAGACCGTATTGTAAAAAAATTTCTTCATGTGTAAAATAGGTCAATGGCAAAATAATCATAAAAATAAAATACATACCTTCTAATCGAAAAGTCTTCAAAACACGACACGACTTAAAAACTTTTTACAAAATATGGACGTAAAAAATATTTGTATAATTATAATTATATCACTGATTGTCCCGAATGACACAACTGCGCGTCGCTCGGTTATAAACAGAATGTGAAATGAAAATGCACTCCTGCGCTGTTATACTACGCTAGACAGAATACGCCAACCAATCACGAGCTGGTACGAATTATCCCGAATACGGCCGAGTGGGCTACGGCATTTCATGACAATCCATCGATGCTTCCAAGTAAAACATCTTCGAGATTAAAATAAATATGGTCATGTTTTTCCTCTATATGTTCAAGAGCCCATTGATATTTGGCAGAGACTGTGAGATTTGTAGACTTCGTAGAAAGTTCCTTGCCCGATAACTTGAAGTATTCCAACTATTGTATTTCCTAATTTAGATAAAGAAGTGCTTGATTAGGCTGATTGGTGAAGTTAAAGGAAAACATCTTGAGGAAACCTGTTCATTAATGTCCGAAATCGTCAAAGCGGCAAACTTTTTCAGCTTTGTCTGTCAGGGTTTTTTCTCTGAGAATGGGTCTGTACCCGCAATACCTGTAAAAATACTGATTAGGAGAAGAGCTCGTGGCTAAGTCAAAGCCGCGTGGATCGATCGATCATGCATGAAGTCCATCTTATTATGAGTTCTTCCTCCTTTCGGAAAGCATGATAAATTGGTGGGCCCCGGCTGTAACGACCCAGAGAGTCTAACAACCAGTCTCACCAAGAGGTATCGTATTGCCCCGGTAACTGGGTTAAGGGGATAGGCAGTGGTTCGTAACCACAAAATACGTAAATTATTAATTATGTCATAGGTTTTTGTAAACCATCTGCAGGAAAAACTATTTATATGAGTAATTAATTAATTATTATAATGGCGTTCAGACCGGTTGCCAGGGGCGGTTGTTCTCTCATAATATCAGCCATCTGCGTAGGTATCACCATAACAGTGTGCAGAAGACACAGGTGCACTCCCTATTCCCTCACTCTCATAACCCGATGGGACGGCACTCCGACACGACCGGTGAGAGATCACAAGCAGGATCGACATTAACGTGCTCTCCGATGCACGGGTGTGTCAATCACCAACTTGCAGACTCTGGGCTGCTTTGTGAAAGCACACAAACAAATTAGGAGCCCGTTAAGGGAATCAAACCCTTGCAATCGTTATCTTTAGACCTATAGAGTTTTATTAATTTCAACCATGTTTTATTAATTACTATTAGGTAATTAGAGTTAGTAATCTATGACGCAATTGACTAATCGTGGAGGAAAACTACCATAAAAACCTATATTAACATGTGATAAAAATTTCCTTTTTAGGGATTCGGTTGGAATCTGACTAATGGCTGGTTTACACAATACGAGTTAGCGTGCGAGTCAGCCTGCCGAGTAGCTGCACTGCAATAACTCGCACTGTTTGGACGTCACTTACGAGTAACTCGCAAGTGCGAGTTGGACAGTAGCTCGCATCCGAATTACTTCAACATATTTTGTTTTCACTCGCCTGCTCGCCCGGCAGCAACTCGCACATGACAGCGACTCGTGCGTCGCTCGCATTGTTTGGACGCGTTCGACAGTAGCTCGCCAGTGCCAGCAGGGCAGTTGTGAGTGAAACCCGTGTTTTTTTGTGTGCTCGTACTGGGCAGTAGCTAGGTGTCGTGTAGACAGCAAAGGCAAGCCGAGCTACTGGCGTACGAGTAGACAAACCGAGTAGCTGTCTACTGGCCAGGCAGCAGCTCGCACTGTGTAAACGAGCCTTAAGGCCCCATTTTCACAAACAAAATTGATTAACGAAAACCATATAGATGTTATAAATTATAATTATTGATTACTAGCTTCCGCCACCGGTTTCACCCACTTCCCGAGGGAACTACTTTCCGTACCCATATAAAAAGTAGCCTATATGGCATGTTCGCACAAGCATACGTTGATGGCTTCCATGCTATCATCAGACAGAAGTCTACCTCGCTGCTCTGCAGAGTGCGGGCCAGTTCCAACTCCATCATGAAAACCATTGCAGGGAGGTACGATTCGCCTATAGTTTCTGACATTGTGCGAAGATGTATCTCCAACAATAGGCTTGTAACTAAATACTAACATAGTTTTTAAGATTTGTTTTTACTAACACCTATGGATGTTTATTGTCCGAAATAAAGTTTATTTTATTTATTTATTTTTTCTGATATGTAAGCTATATTACTGTCAAGTTTCATCAAAATCCGTCCTATAGTTTTTGCGTGAAAGAGTAATAAAGATCCATACATAAATTTTTACGAAATTTCGCTTTAATCGGTATACGAGCCCCGGCTCCGCACAGATGGAATGCTAAAGTCAAAGTCAAAAGTCAAAAATTTTTGTTTCAAGTAGACCTATTACAGGTTCTTATGAAAAGTCAAGCTAGTTGCACGGTTCCAAGGAGTTGGTCACATGGAGAAGAACCGGCAAGAAACTCCATGGACACTCTTTCAAAATAACTAGGTATCTAGACACGCGGCAGCGTGTCAAGCCAAGTTCAAGCAAAGACTGGCTGGCAAGCGCCACGTGTATATTTACACGAACCATTTGGTGCCACTTTTTACCCCTCCATAACTCAAAACCTATTAAACGTAAACACTTCAAACTACGCGTGTTTCATTATGTCCATAAGGACACCTAGAAGCCCAAATTTCATGAAGCTAGCTCAAACGGTTATAAAGATATGAAGGTCCAAAAGTCGTAAAATTCCCACTGACTGACTGACTTATAGTACCTAAACCTAACCTACTTCCAGATAACCTAGAAATATGAAATTTGGAACCTAGCTCGGTAATTGTGTGTAAGCGTAGGAAAAAATCTGAAAATAGAAAAAAGTTAAAAAATAGGGGGGGTCCCCATACAACGTCACACGTTTATTGTATGGAGACCCCCTCTAATTTTAATATTTTTTTTAATTTATAGTATTTCTTGTTATAGCGGCAACGGAAATACATCACTTGTGAAAATTTCAGCTTCCTATCTATCACGGTTTATGAGATAGGCTTAGTAATACGGTCCCATTTTACCCTTTGGGTACGAAAACCTAAAAAGAAAACTATACAGCGGAAACGCAAGAAAAAAATTAAATCTAAACCTGCTTCTTTACAAAAAGTAATGATAAATCCCACCAAAAACATAAATGTAAAAAAGGAAAGCCAAGTTCAATACAAAACCTATGCTTGGTTGTGGGCTTCGCCGCAAAAAGAATGGAGATCTAAATGAGTACCAAGTTCTGTACAAAATCCAAATATGTATTTATAGGAACAAGATATGACATGGCCAGTTTTTATCAGGATAAAAAAATGTTTTATATATATTTTATTAATAACTGAGGTACTGAAAACTGGCCAAGTCAAATCTTGTTCCTATAAATACATATTTGGATTTTGTACAGAACTTGGTACTCATTTAGATCTCCATTCTTTTTGCGGCGAAGCCCACAACCAAGCATAGGTTTTGTATTGAACTTGGCTTTCCTTTTTTACATTTATGTTTTTGGTGGGATCTTTTTACCCACGACGGAACGGAGCAGGTATATGCGTTTAGGGTGAGAGATGTTTGTGTGTTTGTGCAAAGTAATGTTCCCGCCTAGCTTCTAAACTAATGATCTGATTTTGATGCGGTTTTTACAAAATAATTTCAATATAATGTGAGGATCGCGTTGATACTTTTATACATATAAACCTTCCTCTTCAATCACTCAATCCAATAAAAAAAACCGCATCAAAATCCGTTGCGTAGCTAGTTTGAATTAGTAGGAAAATTCGATTTATTTTTATGACTTTAATTAATCAATTCCAATAAACCCGATAGTTTGTATGTGCTATGTAGGTATGTTCGTTCCTTTTACACATGAAAATCAAAGATGTGTCATATAAATGACCGATTCTTGAAATTCCGAAACAGGATTGGTGTAGCATGAAGTAAATTCAGAGCAATATCGGCATGTAAATATTTGCATGCGGATGTTAGGGCGGAACATACCTACAGAACGACATCAAGACGAGACGAAACAACTTTGTAAAACCATGTTTCACGCAAATAAAATTCTTATTCAATAGAAATCTCGTCTTTTTTAACGAGGTTTGATGCCGCAAGCTGGCCGCTTTGTCTTTGACTCATAGACTTTAGATTTAAGGCCCGTCCGCACCAGATGAAACTGAACTTCAGCGGAACGGAGCGACACGATGCGTCAAAATAAAGTTTACATGAGACGCACACGCACTAAGCGGCAACGGTACTAGTTCAGCAACAGACCAAAATTGACGCGCGTTGTCACAACGTCTTGCGCTTCACATAACTTTATTTCCAAACGGGATACTTGGAAGCGCAAAAACTGTTGTTTTGCTATGTCGTTGAACAAAGAAAAGAATAATTTTATATCCAGCATGATAAGTTTAAGAACACTTCCAGAAAAAACCGCGCCTGCGGGATTGTTCGAAAGAGTTACTGCGGCCCAGGTACACAAAGGGCTCAAGAAGGAACACGTTGGGTTTTAGTCAGTAAAAGTCTGACACTCCCTCACGCTGTCACCCACAGCGGGAGCGGTTTCCCATCGACAAAAAGTGCTAGGCAAATGAACAAAGACACATCATTCAAGTTAAGGATAACAGTTGATTATTCAGCCCATTCCTTGAATATACGTCTGTACAGTAATTTAGCACATTAATTAATCTTCATTAACACTTGTAGCAAAGATCTCTCAATATTAATAAGATCTGTGACGTCATTCGGGGTTCCCGAAGATTGTAACACATTAGCACAATGAGCTTGTTAAAGTTTATTGCATTTCTGGAGAGACAATTGTGCGTTTGATTCATCATCATCTGCCATTTTACCCGATTAATGAGAAGGAGTTCTTTGTTACCTACCTTACTAGCTTCTGCCAGCGACTTCGTTCGCGGATCATGTCGCTTATGCCAGCGACAACGGGTCGTCATAATCAAAGATCTTTCCCTTCACTGCTCTGCTCCTATTGATTGTAGCGTGATGAAAAGTATACTACAACCAGCTCAGGAGTATGAATAATAATTGTACCAAGTTTCCTTAAAATCCGTCGAGTAGTTTTTGTTTATATAACGGTTATACAGACACACACAATATCTACTGATTGCAATTTTGGCATCAGTATCGATCCCTAATCACATCTTGATAGTTGTTTTGGAAATATATTTCATGTACAGAATTGACCTCTCTACAGATTTATTATAAGTATAGATATACTCGTAGATATATATAATCGATACTATCATAAAGTTTGTTTCTTTTTCTCCAGGAAGTTACTTTTTGAATGGGCAACTTCACACTGTTTCATTATTAATTAGATTTTTTCTTGACTTTTATAAGTGCTTGAAAGGGCCCAAGTGAAATAAATGATTTGACTCTGACTTTGTTTCGTCAGAGAAATGATGCGTACCCTACGTCATCAAACATACAAACTTTCACATCTCTGTACTTACTATAATATTATAAAGAGGAAAACTTTGTTTGCTTGGTTGTAATGAATATGCTCAAAAACTACTAGACCGATTTTAAAAATTCTTTCACCATTCGAAAGCTACATTATCCACGAGTGACATAGGCTATATTTTATCCGGGTACGGGCAGTAATTCATACGGGATGCGAGTGAAAACGCGGGAAAACGGCTAGTCTATAATATTACTAGTATTTTCTCTACAATTTACTACTGAAACATATTTAAGTAATGAGGAAAACTATTATGAAATGCACGAATACTTTCACACCGATTTATTGGAATGACAGAAAATAAATTCATTGCCAAGAAAATTGGCACCTGCTTTCAGGTTTGTTTACACATAATTTTACATCGAAAACCAAGACAATGCCAAAACTACGGAACCAATTTCAATTAAACGTACAGACGACAGCAGGTCAACGTATCCGAATCTGTCAAATACCAATCGAATATTAGCAATCTGTCTAGCCATTTCCCATTTTGGTGATAGATGCAGCTATTTCACATGGAACGACTGGCTATCAGTCCTCTGGTGCTAATGTCAAACTTCTATGTATCTCTAGTAAGCAAATCAAAAGATAGATCGGATATTGGAAACGGTTCTAAGTTGTTCTCTTGACGACAGTTATCCGCCCAAAAAAAAATACTTAGAAAATTGAACGGTGGACTTGGGTCATCCATAAAATTATTTCATAAGAAGTGCTAACATTAATTTAACGAAAGTAATATTATCATTATCTGTGTAAGGGGATATAATACCTACTTCGTGAAATAAGGTCTCACGTAGACTCGGCGGTTAGTTGGTGTTCGAAGTACAAAAACGCTGCGTTGAAAAGCGCGACTTGATATTGGTGTTTTTATGTTATTAGTTGTGTTTTCTCGTCTCTGGGAAAACAACGTAATGCGCGAGACGATTCGAGACATTCCTGTTATTTTATTTAAACGCCTCCGTCTTTGCCGGCCGAAGCAACATGAACCACGTACAAAGTCACGAGGAGAAGCTAGTTAATAATTCAGAATTTAAAAATGTCTTCCGAATTTATTCGTTATATATTAGTTATTTTCTTTCTCTAGGTTGTCATTCAATCTACGCGGATAATGTGATACCATGTTCCTGTTTATTAGTGAAAACTTCCTTAAGATTTACCCTAGCCGGTTTCCCTAAGATTAATAATATAAAATAACAAATTCATGATTGAATAAAATTGACATGCAAATGCAGCTATTTATACTATGAACAGGCCAGGCCGTTTCAAGAAGTTTCTTTTCCCACTTCATTGCACAGTCCTGCTTCCTTACTGCTAACATTATAAATGCAAAAGTTTGTGAGGATGTTTGTAATTATGTATGTGTGATGTGTCCTTCACAAAAGCGCTTGGAGGGATTCTGATGAAACTGGCAGTAATATAGCTTATATATCAGAATAGTACATGTATAGACTACTTTATATCCTATACACTTACCCAAATATTTCATTTTAACGTGAAATCGTTACACACATAACGACAGTCAAATTTTAGTAGTAAGAATATAAACGCAGCGTTCAAACGCTCAGTGCGTGCGCAGCCTAATGAATGATAAATGAATCACTAATGTGTTCATTCACGTAATACGAGCTATTTTTAGAATTTAATGTTATTTATAAATACTGATACCTACATACATTATGTATTGTTATTGTATTTCAAACTTGGCACGTTCTTTCTTCTATTTATGTACACTACACTTTTCCGCGAAATCTCCGGAAAGCTAAAGATATTTTCTTTGAAATAGGTAGGTACTCGGAACTTAATTGGTGCTTAAGCTTCCAAATTAGGTACTTATTTATACCTAAGGAAAAATTGAACTTAAACAACTTTAGAGGTTGGGAAACCCTGCTTTACTTAAAGAACAGCAAGAAATAACGAGTCACGGCAATAAAATGGCACGTGCGAAGCTTTACAATAAAAAGAAATCAATTCCGAGAATTGATAATGAATTTATTAGGAAGGTTAACCGGTTTACTACGCTCGCACGTAGAGACGCGATATATTTACGTTTGGTATGTCCAGAAGCCATGTCAACCTTCCTCAAACTGTTAGAGGTGACAATGTTTATGGACCCCAATTTTTTTTACATTTATGATTCCTTTTTGATTTTTTTTGTTACAACCCATTACTAGAAGAAGACTTTTTTAGTTTTGTTTTTTTTTTACGGGAGGAAATCCTCATGGACGTCCTCCGCCTGGGGAGAGGCGGAGGAGCGTGCCGGACTCTTACCGGCTAAAACCACCCCGGTGTCTCTGCTCACACGTGCGCGCGGGGCCGCGGGAATCCAGATTCTGCCGCAGACTAGAAGTGGGCTGGAACAACTTACAAACATTCCGCCCGGTTTCACCCGCGTCCCAAGGAAACTTTTTCCCGTACTTGGATAAAATATAACCTAAAGATAACTATTTTTTGTTACCACAGAATCACTCATACAGAGAATGCTCGCAGCATGATCGACTCATGTCGTCGACAAAATATTTGCACTAAATCAACGCCAATTTTTTTGCAGAAATCACTCAAGTAGTGTTTAATTTGAATCATTTGAAGAACTCGTGGCAAAGTCAAAGCCGGGCGGATAGATCGATCATAAAGTTAAGTGACGCTTGGCACGGTCTGTCCGTGGATAGGTTACCATCTTGTCATAACGAGTTCTTCGGTGTTTCGGAAGGCATGATAAACTGGTGGATCCCGGCTGTCATTGGACCAACTGTGGCAGTCGGATAGTCAGAAGCCAGAAAGTCTGACAATCTGTCTTACCAATGGGTATCAGCTTGCCTAGGTAACTGGATTGTGGTGGTCAGATGGGCAGTCGCTCCATGTAAAACACTGGTTCTCAGCTGCATCCTTTTAGACTGGTAGCCGACCCCAACATTGTTGGGAAAAGGCTAGGCAGATGATGATGACTCAAGTAGTATTTGCTTATTACATGGGTACGAATGCCATTTATAGGTATGTTGTACTATTTTGTTTTTTTTGCTATAATAATTATGCATTCTCACGAACCAGGAAAACGATCGCAAAACGATACGGGCATTGCAATGTGAAGTTTCCAATTCTTCAACGTTCGTGAGGGTTAAGTATACTATTTATCTATATCTTTACCAATACGATATAATGTTCCAGTGTAAATAAATTACGGATTAGCGTCCTAGCCGATTGTCGGCCACGGCGGCTGTTCTCATATAAGGAGATCAGCCAGCTGCGCAGGACATATTATAGTGCACAAGCATTTGCGCTGACACAGGTGCGCTCCCTATTCCCTCATTCTCATAACCCGATGGGATGGCAATCCGACACGACCGGTGAGAGATTAGGCGCAGGACCGACATTAACGTGCTCTCCGATGCACGGCTGTATCAATCACCAACTTCCAACTCCGGGCTGCTTTGTGAAAGTTTCTAAAACCCACAAAGCGATTTCGGCCCGGGAATCGTACCCGAGACCTCATGCGCAGCAGTCGGCTATGCGACCAGTAGACCAACGAGGCAATTACTTTACGGATTATCAACAAGGCCAATGATATATTATTTATTTTCAAATCGGACCAGTAGTTTCTGAGATTAGCGCGTTCAAACAAACAAACACTTCAGCTTTATAATATTAGTATAGATTTAATATCCCAATAAATATAATATCGTATGGGTTGCCTAACTTTCAGTCCAGTAAATTTCAATTGTAAAAAAGAATATTAATAATAATACCATTGATTGTCAGCTAATAGATTGATATGGCATAATTGATTTCAGGATTCTCCACTTCTAAATAATGAATGACAGCAAGCACTGTACTATATGGCTGAATCATCCCATATGGTTGGAAAACCCATACGCCAGCTATCCTGAACTCAATTGGTATCAAGTATGGGTTAATGTGAGGACAGGAAGTTGTGTCATACTTCATGTGAAAGTGTAATAGATCAATGAAACAGCTCCCTAAAAATATTTGTACGTCAATTGAAGGAATATCCTTGAAAAGCAATTGCAAGGAGATTTGTACATTTGAAGAACAAGCAATAAACTGTTTATTACAGTTTAAAACAAGCTCTTAAAAATAACAAGAAATATCCACTTAGGGCTTGTTCAGACACGGCGGGAACCGCGCGATTTCCATGCGATTCTGAAATCGCGCGGGTCTTACCAGAAGAAAAGATATGATAAACAAAATCTAGGGTTCATTTTTATGTAATCAAATGATATACATAATGATAAATTGTTAGGTATTTTAAGTAAACAATTAAAAATATTATTGCCTACTTAATTGTTGATTTCATAAACAAAACACAGAAGTTATCTAAAAGGTCGAAAATGAAGCAGGAAAATGGTTACTTATATCTATTCTACATTATTACAGGTCATTAATATGCAATGATAAGAGTAACAACAAATAACTTCACCTCTATCGGGGTATAATTATGTAAAAAACGATACCTGATATACATACACGTCCATTGCCGCACACAAACTGTATTTTTTTCCATTCATACATGCAATGCATCAATGAATGACGTTTAACTGTCAAAATTAAAAGTATCGCTTTTTGAATTAGGAAGACAGGTACTATACTCCGTGGCAATTGAAACTTTAACTGTACGCATTAAAGTAGATATTCCAAATGCTTAAAAATTAAGTACTTACATCAAAACCATAGAGACTACACCAAGGATATTCCGGATCAAAGTAACGATGTCCATTGTGTCAGCGAAACGAAATATTTTCACCAAATGTACTAAATCCAGGACCCACCACACTTTTATACAAGACCTTCCACCTAATATTCATCTTAAACAATATTAATACACTATGTTTATTTATTGAGAATTATACAATCTCATTTGTTTAAATTGTCCCGCGAAAATGTTTATTAATCATTGTTTTAATATCTTATTATCACATTTCCATTAAGTCGTACTCGTTATGTCAGATTATGAATGAACATCGAAGCACAGTTTGTAGAACTCATGCCGGCTTTATCTGTTTCAATGTTAGGTATAAAGAGAATCGTTTATCGTTTATGTCCGGCATCTAGGTTGATGAATATTAGTTGCGATGTGTTAATTAATAATGTAAGTATACATATTTAAGCGGTACACGTCTGATCCAGACGGCCGTCTCAAACATTATCGTTTAGTTCATACTCATCTGCATTTGTGGTGTCTTGTAATTACGAGGTACACCCCCTCACGCCTCATCATTGATACGGATAAGTATCCATTCCGTGGACGGGAATATTCCTCTTAATTATTTCATGCAGAAAAATTAAGCATAATTAACAGTACCATTCACTGAACAGTACATATTATGAGTAAATTAACAAAGTCATATCAAAATCGGTGTATCAGTTTCAATATTCAGGAACAAAATAAACAGACTTTTTTATGTGTGTTTTTAGATTACATTCGTGAAAAATATCATTGTGCACTTAGTATAACTAAAGTCCTCGTTGTTACAATAAATAAACATATCAATTTCATTCAAAATTGCTAAGAAATTAAAGAAATTCTGCATCCGCTGAAACTGAAATATTAAATGCCGCGGCGCTTTATAATAGCGCCATCTATTGCTTGTGATACTAATCTTTGTTCAATATTGGTTTGTACAAGATGGCGCTGGTAAGCGAACCTTTCATAATGTTGCTGACTCCTAGCCTCTTTCTTAGTTACTCGAATATAACGTGGAGTCTTCTACTTTTTGAGTACAATTTACTCACTCAATAATAGCATATTTCATTACTCAAACGACAAATACAGTAATAGCACCAATGAATGTTAGTAATTATTATGAGAACCATACACTTTCCAAATTAATTGCGGCAATTATGTACATACCTTTATTTTCTTAATAATTATCTCACCTATTTTTTTTCACTACGTATAGCTAGATACCTAATTTAGTTTTAATACGTGTTGTAATCAAGGGCAAAAGTTAAGGTTGCTTTATAGTCAAAACATATAAAACAATGCTTCGTTTCATCTCAATCTTTGAAGTATTGCGTATTACATTCGGGAAGTCCTACAGTCTAAAAACAAGATAAAGAGAACTTTTGTCCATGAATACGGTATTTTGGTTAGGCATGTTTTTTGGCAAAGTTCGATATATTAGGTAAATTCCCGATACAGTAGGCAAAGCAATCCTTATTAAATCAGGGATAGCTAATAAATATTTATTAAGTACGTGACTGATCCTACATATAGGTGATGGTTAACTGTAGGGTAAGAACCACCCCCGCCAGACAGAATAACTACTCTGTCTACAACCGGCGCAATATTCTTGAGTCTACAATCAGACCATTTTCCTTCAATGTTTTTCAAGTATAAAAAATATACCGAATAACCCTTAGTAAAATCATATTTAAAATGAAAAGCGTTATTCGTTTTAAAATACGGGCTGAATAATATTAGTTTCCTTTGCGTATTTAAAAATAATAAGTTTGTATGGTTGGCCACCCTGAATGTCAAAACTATGTTGCCTGTAACAAAATATTAGCCAAAGTTAAGGGTAAGATTAGACGACAATCATTGCACCAGTTTAAAAAAAAGGTGCTGGAGAATCTGAAGAGATTGTCCTTTTTGATAAGATTTTAGAAAAAATATCGAATAGAATGCATATTTTATTGAAGTAATGCCTTGTCAATTAATCAAGAATTAAAATATTTTTTTGGTTTATGATCAATGAAAAGTAGGGTTTGAAAAATATATTGTTGCTAATTTATAGCTTATTTGTAGATAGAAGTAACATTAGGATGTGAAAGTATAGTATTTTTTTAACCTTTCATGTCGAGGATTTTTTTCTTTAACGATTGTTTGTAAATCGTAAACCAGGTTATGGCAACCCAGTCGGCTCACGTCATTTATTCCAATCAGTTCGAAGTTCGGTACTAATCGGTGCGTTTCGCTTGTTTGTTTTGTTTACGTTTTATTTTCAATTAAAAACTTTTTTAACGCCGCCGTCCTTTGTTTACATTAGTACACTAACTAACACGAGAAACGTTCAGTGTTGTGCGTAACTGTGATATCTTAAGTAATTCGTATTGCAAATTATTTGCACGAATAAGTTTAGTCATCACGCCGTGAATTAAGTTTGGTTTTCTGTTTTTGTGTTTTTTTTTCGTGAATTTAGCGCTAAAATGCTACTGGTGTACTGATCAATGGATAAATAGAGGTTAGTGTTGTTTTTTTAATGATATTGGCGGTATCTGATGCAGTTAAAATGCATAAAATTGTCAATTTTGTTTTTACCTTTTTTTCGTATTGTCATTCTCTCTCGATTCTTTTCTTGCGCGAGTGACCTCGATTTTTTTATAAAAGTTAACTTTTCTGTTATGGTGATAATGATCTTTAGTTATAAACATGCTTGTTATTATTATTTACAATAATAATTAAATATTGCATGACATCGAAACAAACTTATCAGATTGTTTGAAACTTGACTGTAAATTAACAGCCAGATTAAAAATACATTGATTATTAATTACTTGAAATAAAAACTTATCAATGCCTATAGTGAATCAATGTTAATTGTTATCTACATACTACAAAAAATATTGGAAAGTGGAACAATTAGTTCTAAAATGATGTAGGAAAGTAGATTTAAGAAAACTAGATGTGCAATAATATTATATTTAGTACTTGAAACATTAATCTTTATTGCAATCAAAAGTCTACAAGACATTATGATCAGGTGTCCACTAGATGTTCCCTGTGATTTCACGGTTTGCATTCTGAGGGTATTTTTCTTACACCTCGAAAAAAGTAGCCTCCGTCTCTGAGACCGTCTATGTCCAGATTTAAGCACTACAAATAGACAGAGTCACTTCTGGATATCTATCTATACTAATAAGATAAAGCTGAAGTTCGTTTTTTTGTTTGAATGCGCTAATTTCAGGAACTACCAATTCAATTTGAGAAATGCTTTCAGTGTTATATAGCTCATTTATCAAGGAAGGCCACAGGCTATATTTTACCATGTGTCCCAATCGGATATGCCTGACACTGATGGGTGAAGCTAGTATAATACCAGTAAGGATTAATTAGATAAGGTCCCATTCAATTCAACACCGTCATAATTTAAAAAACTTGAATTTAGAATGCTTAGACAAAAAGCCATAAAGAATCCTTATATGGCCAGTAGAATGTGTAAATTATTTTGCATTTCAAATCCAACATGCAGTTTGCATTTAGATTTGATTGCCCAAGTGTGACCAGGGACCATATATGGGATTGTGTGGGTGTGTAATTATGACCCACACATCCTTGCTGACATCTGGTACAGTTAGATGACTGTTTGTGGTTCCATTTTTAAATCTGTGTTAATTGCGTTTTGGTGGGAAATTATTGTTCTTTTGTTTGTAAGGATGTGGACAGTAGCTTTTTAGTTTTGATTGTCCTTGTTGATGTGTTTCATAAAAATAACAATGAGGTTCTATTTGTTTCACTTTTATGTTAAAGTGGGACGGCTATTTAGGTGTTATTTGTTATAGATATAGCTTAAAATGTAGGTAGAAAGTTAAGATATGATTTAGAAAAGGACTTGGGAGTCAACTAGAGATGTTTAATAATATTTGCAACTGGAATTAGGTACTTCCTGCCCTGGATAAACAGTAGCCTTTATGTTATTCTGATGAATGAAACCATTATTACTGTAACATATAATAAAAATTCAAACATTCAGTTTTGAATAATATTAGACTGACTACTTACTTAAATCAAATATAATTTACAACCTACACAATAATGAAACGCAATACATATAAGTATTAACTTTAGTAAACAATGATTCATTTTATTTATAAATACATTTATTTTTAATGAATGAATTAACCACATTTAGTACCTACCTAACTTGCCAAGGAATTGAAAACCTATCAATATGAAATTAAATTGTAATAATTATTGCAGAATGAATAATCAAACTGTTTGTTTGTTTGTATGATTAAAGTAGGTAAGTACTGTGAAGTACAGACGTCAGCACATCAACCTACCACAATCTGTAAATAATCTTCAGTAGATTTTAAACCTTAAGAAGTTTAATATTCAATTAGCAAAATTTGACAGATTCGAGTACAAAGAACCAATGTGTACAGACAACATCAGATTAACCTACCCAAAACTTGGTATTGTAGTAGGTTGGTGTCTGTACCATTACACGAGTTATTTTTGACTTAAGACTTATAAATTTGATTAATTTGTGAATCTTCTATGGCTTAAATTCGCAACACCAATAATAAAAAAAATGGTGTCAGACTTTCTGGCTTTTGTCTTGTGTATGTAAATATGCAAATGACAACCGAGTTCCAGAAATCTGTTCATTCAAATCATAGGCTTCCGAAACACGTATTATTCTCAGGAGACCCTTGTTACACTCGCCCATCCGCAGACTAACCATCAACAAGCATTGCTTAACTTTACGATTAGTCGACCCTGGTATTACATACGGCCGTTCCCAATAACCTGTCTATCTCTGGATTTGCTTACTAGAGATAGAATTCTGATATTAGCCCCATACAAGTAATGTCAAATTCTTATCTCTAGTAAGCAAATCCAGAGATAGACAGAATATTGAATTCCGCATTTAGCCACTAACTCCTTATTAAAAACCACCACAATAACAATATACCATGGCATTTACTTCTAACGGCACTTCACACCATGCGTGTTGTGAAAACAGTTTCTGAGATTGTCCTAAGGGTACAAACAGACGCCACTTTCTACGCGTATACCGCGGTTATGTAACTGTACATTGCAATTCTGTGCACTGCGTCTTACTGCAGTTTCTATTAGAAATGTGTAGTAAAGATAATTAGTGATTTGCGAGAGAATAAGGTTGTAAAGGGGAGTGGAAAAAATATGGAGGGATTGACTAAAATATTGATAGATGACTATAGTTAAAAACCGGCGAATTCGAGTTGGACTCGCGCATGAAGGGTTCCGTACCATTATCTACCAAAACCACATATCTATTGCATGGTAGACCGTGAAATATTTAATTTATTCTAGTTTTCACTATTATTTTGTTGTTATAGCGGCAACAGTAATACATCATCTGTGAAAGTTTTAACTGTCTAGCTATCACGATTCTTGAGATACAGTCTGGTGACAAACGGACAGCCGGACAGCGAAGTCTTAGTAATAGCACAGATAGGGTCTTGTTTTACCCTACGGGTATTTCTACCCCTAATGAACAGAAACAGATTACTTAGTATTGCTCGTTTTCTGAGGTTTTCATCGTCAAGGCCGAAAAAAAGTCCACATTGCTGGGCAAAGGTCTCCCCCAAGCTAGGGAGATTTGCCTAACTATCCATACTCCCCGCGCTGGGCATGCGTGTTCGTGAGCGCAGTGTAGGATATTTAGCTTTGTAGGATTTCATAGAACAGTTAATTACTTAGCTAATACTTTGCAGTATAAGCTTTGAAGAAATTACTAGGTAACCTCCTCCAAATGAAGCATAAAGTAATTAAACACACCTTCCTTCCTATTTACTGGTCATAGCATGTACAGACAACAGCACATCAAGTTGCTACAATCTGTCAAATTTCTGCAATCGATTTTCAACCTTATCGCAATGGCGGTAGGTTAATATTTGATTGGTAAAATTTGTCAGATTCGTATACGTTGACCTGCTGTCGTCTGTACCTTCCTAACCAATTATAAATTTAAAACACGCGATCTGTCACTTTCTTCTTCCGATTACTGTTATAGTAATTAGCGTTGCTAATTTATTTATTGGTTATTTGAAAAGTGCTGTATAATTGTAATTAACACGTAAGGTTTATAATTCAATAAAATAATAGTTTCTTCATCTGCCTAGCCTTTCCCAACTACGTTGATGTCGGCTCCCAGTCTGAACGGATGCAGCTGAGAACCACCAGTGTATTTCATGGAATGACTGCCTATCTGACGTCCACAAACCGGGCTCAACAGCCAATATATATTCAAAAGTTTCTTGTGCTCGGGAATAATTTCCGAGGCGCCATCAAGCTTGGCGATAGCTATACTTTTGATACAAAATCATGCAATGCTAATATCCCTATCTATACTAATATTATAAAGAGGAAAACTTTGTTTGTTTGTTTGGTTGTAATGAATAGGCTCAAAAACTACTGGTCCGATTTTAAAAATTCTTTCACCATTCGAAAGCTACATTATCCACGAGTGACATAGCTACATTTTATCCGGGTACGGGCAGTAATTCCCACGGGATACGAGTGAAACCGCGGGAAAACGGCTAGTTTCAAATAAAATGAGGCTATTTACATAAACTGATATTCTACTTGGAACGCCGTTTAATATTTTAATTATTCTGCATATTTGTACAAGGCATAATTTTTGCAATATTTATCATATTAATTAACCTATGTAAACAAATGAACACGTTAATTGCTATTATGATTTCCATACTGGTTTGGAAGTCATTGACATAACTTATGGAAAATAATGTCTAAGAAATGATGATGATGATGATGATGGCGTCCTAGCCGATTGTCGGCCACGGCGGCTGTTCTCATATAAGGAGATCAGCCAGCTGCGTAGGACATATTATAGTGCACAAGCATTTGCGCTGATACGGGTGCACTCCCTATTCCCTCACTCTCATAACCCGATGGGACGGCAATCATCTAAGAAATAATCACTGCATAACTAAGAGCTGATTTTTGAGGTAAGTAGATGCAATATGTTTTCCGCTTTCATTCATCTCTACAAGTTGTCATACTAACATCCACTCCCTTATCTATGCCATCTTTCTGGCAACCAAACCTAATTTTCTTTGGTCTACCTCTGTGTCACCTTCCGTCACACTCTTCGAAGCTAAAATTTCCCACACTGCACTCACCAACACGCATGCCCAGCGCAGTGAATTTGGGCAAATCCCTCCAGCTTGGGGGAGGCCTTTGTCCAGCAGTGGACGTTTAAGGCTGTGACGACGACGACGACACTATTTGTTAGTTAGCATATTTTAGTAGGTACTATACCAAAACTTACCGACAAAGTTACTTTTAACAGTAAAATATTCGGCAAAGTCCAAAAGTTGCTTCCTACTTTATGTCAAAAACTTCGTCCAATATATCTTCCTGCTTGGTTTCAAGTCTATAATTAACGGAATTGGCTTCGAGCGCATCCTGCAGCCGCGTCCCAGTTTCACACATGTTCAAGATATTAGTCGCAAGTCCTCAATTGATCCCTCAATGCGTGAGAAAAATGCATTGGACGCGTGATGATTTTATTAGCTTCCTCTGTCGCTTTTGAAAGATTTTTGTGTTATTTTGGTCTTTTTCTGACTTCTGTCTAAGAAGTATGTTTTAAGCAAATGTAACCAAGATCATCATTTTGTTCATAAATCCCATTTGTTTTCTTCCATATTACAATCTGGGAAATTCATGATTTTCGTGAACCAAAATGGGCCTAGCAATTTTTATAAATGACATTTTGGAGGATTTTAAACACCAAAAATACATCAATATGCTGATCCTGTCGTGCATAGCCACTAGAAAAACCATATCCACAACAAACATGCAAATGATAGCGACGGCTAATGAATTCAACCAATATAGATTTTACGTTGCTTAGCATACATTTGAATGTAAACTGGTCACGATTTCAGCCGGAATGGCGTTTAAACAAATTGTTTTAGCAGTTTCCTTCATGCCTTCATCGGGAGCTGTTTTATTGGTTTTCAGAAAAGCAACGTTTAACGTGTTGTTTATTTGTTTAAATGAATTTGTTGTATTTTATGATCTTAGCAAGATATTTTACAACTTAAGTTTATTTATATGCCTTGTGTATTTGGTATTTCCTTGTCGTTTCAAAAATATGTAGACTGAAATCTACATAGAGTAGACACAAATCCGTAAACATTTACTCTTGTCGTAGAAACAAAAGCCTCTGGCCTCTTTACTTCCAAATTCCATTCCTTATTTGGCAAATATTAGCAAGAGACCTTCTTAGGTTATCTCAAACGATTTTTTGACCATAAAAACTCCCTAAATTGCTATTTCAGTCTTGTACTTCATATTTTGGAGCCCTAAATACGGACATGTTAAAACTTGCAAACTGTCTAGCCGAACCATGATGTCATCGTATAATTGCCTGTGCGCAGATAAATCAAGACCCCATACCCACAAGCCAGTCTCACTCTTAGAACAATGGGTTTAATGACTAATATTGTATGGCAGAACTCCGGTAGGCGTTAGAAAGTCAAAACTGGTCAATGATGGATTCTGAGGAAGATCAGGGGCATTATCTTGACGTAATGATGGATCCGAGAGGTTCTTTATGTTATTAGCTGTTCTTGTTTTGCCTCGAGCCTTTTCGTCTTAGTTGTTGTCTTAGTTGCATTAGGGTCATTAATGCCTCTTTTAGACAAAGTCGTATCTAGAGCAATTAAGTATGTATGCTTATGAATTTGGAATGTCTACGTCATCGTCTCAAGAATACTGAAATTAGTTAGTAGTATCCTTTCATTTCTTTAGCTATATCTACTGCCTTTAAAATGATTGCCTAAATTTTTGTCGTCATGGAACATTGCGCGAGTGGGTCGCAGGAACCAATTTGATCGTAGGAGTGCAGAAGGGGTATGGGACACATGCATGCCTACTTGTGCTTAGAATTTAGTCGTGGATCAACCTTGAGGTTTTGGGAGAACTATCGGACAATGAAAATATCCCTTTAATAATCTCCTTCGTCTTCTCCTTCGATGTATTGCCGTGGTATAAGCATGTCATAAAAAGTACTCTACGTTCTATGTGGGAAATACATAATTATAATCGTAGGTTCTGTTTTATAACTCAATCACGAAGTAAAAGGAAAGATTTATTTTCCCTCTAGCAAGTAGGAATTACAAGCAATACCAAGCCATTTAAACGAGCCTATTACGTATTCTATGACCGTGGTAGACTAAGCTTACACACACTGCAAACTAAACAGTCGGCCGACAGTTGTCCAGATATGAAAAAAAAAATTAAGTCGTTCCAATCAAGGTTTTTAATTGGTCTGAAACAGGTAAATACCTGGTCGTTGTAGTTTGAGCTAGGAAGAGCTCGTGGCTAAGTCAAAGCCGCGCGGATCGATCGATCATAAAGTTAAGCAATGCTTGGCGGGCTTGGTCCGTGAATGGGTGACCTACTTGTCATAACGAGTTCTTCTGCGTTTTGGAAGGCACCATAAACTGGTGGGTCCCGGCTGTCATTTGACTATCATTGGCAGTCGTTACGGGTAGTCAGAAGCCAGAAAGTCTGACAACCAGTTTTAACAAATGGATATCGGGTTGCCCGGTTAACTGGGTTGTGGAGGTCAGACATTCGCTCTATGTAAAACACTGGTTCTCAGCTGCACCCGGTTAGTCTGGAAGCCGACCCCAACATAGTTGGGAAAAGGCTAGGCAGATGCTTTATGAGACCGATCAAACTGTTGGCCGACTAAAAGTTTGTAGTGTGTATCTTAAGGACTTCACAATAGTCAATAAATACATCGACTTTAGATTGTTACACCTGCCTCTGGGTGTTATTGTGGGAATTGTAATTTCAAAGTGTTTATAACTCTAGGACATAATATCAATATTTCTGAACGTTTCATAGGGTTGGTTTATGACTGCACTGACTACTAGCTGTTATTTGTAGACTTACTAGCTTCCTGGGGAATTTTTGCCCGTTCCCGGATCCATAGTCTTTGTCACCCGGGGGTTGTGTAGCTTCCCGTCAGTAAAATATTTTTAGTTTCGGTTAAACTTCGGTAAAACAAATGATATTTTTTTTGTCTTTCCTTATAATATTAGTTAGGATGCAATTAATGTATTGGCCAAAAAATTCAAGAGGTTTTGAATTTTCGTACTCTTTTTTCCGAGATTCTTGCTACTAAGTATACGGTTTTCGTTACTGGCTTGGTAAATTGCCGAACTTATCGGACTTGTTTCACATAAAAACATAAACAAGTTCATTTGGTAACTGATAACCCCTGCAAAAGCCGGTAAATGCTTACGTTAACTTTGTCGTATAATTATGAGATATCTTGTGTTTCTGATCTTTGAGAATCGAGTGCATTACCAGAAACTTAAATTTCAAAAGCTTTATCTGGATATCTTTGCAGGCATTAAAATTATAGTAGCTTTTCACCCGCTTTACTTGAGATCCTCTACGCGAACCTGGATAAAAAGTGGCTATAAGCCACTTTCGCTTTAGACCTATACCTAACCCTGCTTGATAAATGGGTAATCTAAAACTGAAAGGTTTTTTCAAATGGACCAGTACACGGACGACTTCAGCTTTATAATTTGGTAAAGATTTCAGTACCAAAAGATAGTCTAAGTTCTAGAAACGTCTAACGCAGATTTATCTTTTCGTTTCGAAACATCCGTAAACATCTTCAGCCTATCCATCTATGCCTATTCTACAAAAGAATGTAAAACAAAGAAAATAGAGCTACTTAACAAACTACTTAAGGCCTAGCGCGCACAACGCTTTTATTTCTTGCGACACGATTTTATATAAACAGCGAACGATTTTTTATCGCACTGGTTAAGTAAATACGGTAATGAAATAAATATCAATAAATCAGCTATAGATATAAAAAAAAATCGTACATAATAAATGAATTGCTTGAAGACATTTTGTTTTTAATGCCATTGGTATTTGACCAAATTTCGGTGTTTGATGAAGTCAAGTCATCAAATGGACGATGGTCCAAGATATTTGATAACCGTAAAACCAAACTCACTTTTCTTGCGTGTTTCGGAAGGCACGATGAACTGGTGGGTCTCTGCTTTCTTTTGACCATCTTTGGCAGTTGTTACTTGTAGTCAGAAGCCAGAAAATGACGACCTGTCATACCAATGGGTAATCGGGTTGCTCGGATAACTAGGTTGTGGATGTCAGACAGGCAGTCGCTCCATGTAAAACACTGGTTCTCAGCTGCATCCGGACAGACTGGAAGCAATCAAACATAGTTGGGAAAAGGCTAGGCAAATAAGGCAGATGATGAAAACCAAGCTCACTCATCGTTGCACTCTTCCGACAAAATAAACGCGCAACAAAAAAGTCGTAGTGCGCGCGAAGCATAAGCGTTTAACATTGAGTAAATCGTCATTGTTAGGTATAAAAGATGGGTGGCCTAAATACTTGACACTCGGCCGCTATTGTTTTCAAGTGAAACTAAGTGATTTACTTTGGCTTTTCGAAAGTCGATGACTTGATAATTAAATGCCAGTCTCCTAGTAGAGATAATATCGGTTGCTTAAGTTTAATATGTGCGTAGGATTTGAAGAGATTGAAGATTGTTTGTTACTTAATATAGATGATCTTACAGCGGGTAAGTGGTCCGTAAGGGTCGATTTATACTAGCGCAGAGTCGAAGCGCATCGAAGCGTCAAATTTTTTGCAACTAAAGCGAAGCCGCACGAATGCGCGCGCATTCGCACGAATGCGCGAATTTTTCGTCCGAGTCCATTGTGATTAACACCGGCGACGCAGGCCAATTTCCGACTCATGACGCGTTGGTTCGCTATTGGGCGCGTGGATACACGAGAATGCGCGCGCACCAATCAGCGTTATTCGCGCGCAGACGCGCGAATTCCGACGAATGCGCGCGTCTTTTTAAATTCTCCGAAGTAATGTGTGCATTACGCTGTGGAGTTAAGGTTGAATTTATTATGTTCAGTTTTGGATAGACGCTTCGATGCGCTTCGACTCTGCGCTAGTATAAATCGACCCTAAGGGTCACAGGAACCTATACTCAACATATTATACAGCTGAAGAGTTGGTTTGGTTGAACACGCTATGCTCAGGAATTACTACACCGATTTGAAAATATATTCCAGTGATAGATACTTAGACCATTTATCGAGGATAGCTGTAGGTTCTGTCTGTCCGGATTAGTTCCAACTTTTTTTTGAGCTTAGATTTTAGATGAAAAAATTGAATTTTCTTACCTGCCTAAAATAACATTTGTTACAAACAAATCTGACGTAATCAATCAGCCAGACGAAAGAATGTTTCTACGTATAAACAATAACTATTTCTTTGCTTCGGAATCTATTTTGGGCACCGAAAACATCTTTCGATCGGCGGTAACGTTAAACGGTAATGGAATAACATTGCTTGCCAAATGCACTTATTAGATAGGTAATAGGTAACTGTTTTTTCAACCATTTTGTTGGAATTAGGCCGCCATTTTACATTGGAAACAAAATATCCGGGATGGGATTGACTGGATTGGATTGATTGTCTTGGCAACGGTTTACTAACTACGGAATTCCATAAAGTAATGTCAATTCCTATCTGTAGTAAGCAAATCCAGAGATAGACAGAATATAGAATTCCGTAGTTAATCAACTGATAGATAGGTTATTGGGAACGGCCTAAAATAATATCTTTACGGTTATAAACGAGTATGCGGTTATAAAAGAATATAACTATCTCTAGGATCTAATCTATCAAAAATATAAAATTCGATAGTAAATCACTTAGGTTTTTCCGTGAAATCATGACAATAATGTTTGATAAATGTTTTTAAACTTTCGCGATTTGTACACATATTTTAGACAACAACCGGCTCTTCCCGTGACCACGGTCGGTGCAATTCGGCCGAAACGTCGGTCGGGAGAAAAGAGGTATCATAAACCTTTAATAGTTTGATCGCGAGTAAGACCCGGTTGTTGTCTAAAATAATGTTTGATAACAACTTCAAATACATTTATTTATACGTTTCTACCACTATCTATGACAATATATAAAATATAAACTAAAATATAAATACAAAATAGAACTAGTTAGAACTATGGAATACTAACTGCTAAACTAACTAAAAACCTACTCGAATCTATACAATTGTACCATTCGAACATTAACCTTCCACTATTATGATAAGGTTGAAAATCTATTGAAGAAATTTGTCAGGTTTAGGCAGGTTGATGTGCTCGCGCCCGTGCTTATTTTTGGGACGTAGTGTGTCTATTATTTCAATGAAAGAAAAGTTCATGTGCCCTCTATTATTTTAGACGGATTTACTCAAGTCAAGGCTGCTAGTTTCTTCAAAAGTCTTGATTTTATCAATGCTAATTAAAAATAAGATATTTCTTAAATAGCATAGTCAGTAATTTTCGAAACAATACGTTAGTATCTGACATCTGACACACTTAGCTATTGTTCATTTTAATTATGACCGATCTTGTAATAAAATGCATTTTGTTTTAATTACTTAAAGACAGAAATATGTTTATTGTTTAGTATTGAAAATAATGAGACGCGTCTGTCTCTCTGTTCACAATAACTAACTTAAAAATGATTAGATTGTTTTTTTAAGCGATTTTTACGTTTATTAGTGTGAATCGGGTGAATAATTGATACCCAACTAGCTTCTACCAGCGGTAGGTATATGTTATTTTGATATGTAAGCTATATTACTGCAGTTTCATCAAAATCCGTTCAGCACTTTCCCAATTTATAATGTTATAGCTTTCGCCGTGGGAACTACTCGGTGCACCCGGATTAAAAGTAGCCTAAAGCCTTCCTCGATAAATGGGCTACCTAACACTGAAATAATTTTTCAAATCGGACTTATAGTTCCTGAGATCAGCGCGTTCAAACAAACAAACTCTTCAGCTATATAATATTAGTATAGATTAGGATGCATGAAGTCAAAAATGTAATCGTAAACTATCAATTCCTTTAAAGTCAAAGTCAAATGTTTTTATTTCAAATAGGCCTTTGCAGGCTCCTAAGAAACGTCACACTAGTTGCACGGTTCCAAAAAGTTGATCTCATGGAGAAGAGCCGGCAAGAAACTCCATAGACACTCTTTTTAAAAAGTAATATGCTCACAAACATTTAAATGCTATATCGTTGAAATTCACAATTACAGTCAACGACAATAGGAGCAATTTGTGTGATGCGAATCGTAAGACTTTTTGTCGCAAATGCAATAGTCTCGCCATGACAAATGACGTCACAATAACACGCAACCGATAGCCTCGGCTGCCATTTTTTTAGGGTTCCGTATAGCGGAATCTCGTTTCGTGAAAATCCTCTTACTGAGACCTCTTACTAAGACTTCGCTCTTCGTCCATTTCGTGGCTGTACCTCGTGTAGACAGATGACATTTTCACAGACGATGTATTATTGTTGACACTAACCAACAACTACTGAAAACTAGAACCAAAGAAGTACTTTAGCGGGTTCCCATACAACAAATGTGATTTTTTATAGACAATGTTTCGGAACCCTTAACGCGCGAGTCCGACTCGCACTTGGCCAGTTTTTTGTAATTGCATCGCACGACCATTTTATAGCTATTCGCCTAGTTGCTGGCCGGATCGAATGATACGAATTTTCCCAGGCTGAATAAAGGAATTCCACGGTCAATTCTTTTTTTTTAATTTTCTTAATTAGAACCATAGATTAGAACATTCGTGAGTGCTTGAAATATATGACAATAGTAATGGCGGGAATTTGCATTATTTTTGATTAAATATGGTAGCGTATGACACGTTTTTTCATGCTGGTAAAAAATTACATTTATTGAAACCGATTTTATTTATTCTTTTGAAGTTAGCAGGCTAAATTCTAAAACAAATAGTAATATTTTTACGTTTAGAAAATTATAATAAAAAATATATTTTTATTGTTGGCTTAAAGAATGTTAAAGAACGACTGCTATTAAATAATTAAGAAGAGTAACTAATAATTGCAATTATTCCATTAAGTACTTAAATGCCTGTGCAGATTATTAGACAGCAATTATATGATCTTGAACTTCTCTTGTCGAGATGAACTTCTATTTTGTTTGTTTGAACTACTGGACCGATTTAAAATTTTTTCAGTGTAGCCCTCCATCGAGGAAGGCTGTAGGCTATTTTTTCCGTCAAACTAACTACTTAATTCTTTTCATCAAAAACTTGATCAACAAAATTTTCATAGTAACAAGTTTTGCAAATATTCCAATAGTCTCCTAAATCACTGTACCCTACATACCTACCTAACTATAGTGACGTCATTATCGACTATATTTACAAGTATAATGCAGTTCTAAGAACTTTAAGCACTTAAGATTGCCATTGAATTTACATTGAACATTATTAGAGATATTCATTGGAATTTAACGATTCGGTAAGGTCCCTGTTATACTGTGTTCAGTACATAAATCTATACTAATATTATAAAGAAGTAAAATTGTTTGTATGTTTGTTCTCTCTGGACCAATTTTAAAAATTGTTTCACTGGTAGAAAGCTACATTATTCGTGAGTGCTATAGGCTATATTTTATCCGGGTACATGTCACACCTAGGGTGACACCTACACATTGAGCAGCATATTAATTAACTACGGTAAAGATTGTGAAAATATAGCTGAATATATTAGCTTTCGCTCGTGGTTTTGTTCGTTTCCCTTGATAACTACTTCGCACATCCCATCAAAACACCCATAGACTTCCTCAATAAATGATCTATCTAACACTGAAATAATTTCTCAAATCGGACCAGTGGTTCCTGAGCTAGCGCGTTCAAATAAACTAATTATTCAGCTTTATTATATTAGTATGATAAATAAGCGACAGTTTGAGAATTTAATTAGAATCTAGGACAAAGTCTAGCCAGATTCGGAACAATACTTTTAGATAAATTTCATCTCGGCAACACTGAGACACTTTCCTTGTTCGTGATACCGAATTCACTTTCATTGTCTAGATTTTTTTTGTAATATTAATCATACTTGTGCAGTTATATTACAGAAGTATAATAGAGTATAATAGTATTATCTTAACATTAAAACTCGCAGTAAAGTTATAATGCCTCGTTGGTCTAGTTGTCGCATAGCCGACTGCTGATCACGAGGTCTCGGGTTCGATTCCCGGGTCGGGCCGAAATCGCTTTGTGGGTTTTCGAAACTTTCACAAAGCAGTCCGGAGTTGGAAGTTGGTGATTGATTCACCCGTGCATCGGAGAGCACGTTAATGTCGGTCCTGCGCCTGATCTCTCTCCGGTCGTGTCGGATTGCCGTCCCATCGGGTTATGAGAGTGAGGGAATAGGGAGTGCACCTGTGTCAGCGCAAATGCTTGTGCACTATAATATGTCCTGCGCAGCTNTAGAACTAGTTAGAACTATGGAATACTAACTGCTAAACTAACTAAAAACCTACTCGAATCTATACAATTGTACCATTCGAACATTAACCTTCCACTATTATGATAAGGTTGAAAATCTATTGAAGAAATTTGTCAGGTTTAGGCAGGTTGATGTGCTCGCGCCCGTGCTTATTTTTGGGACGTAGTGTGTCTATTATTTCAATGAAAGAAAAGTTCATGTGCCCTCTATTATTTTAGACGGATTTACTCAAGTCAAGGCTGCTAGTTTCTTCAAAAGTCTTGATTTTATCAATGCTAATTAAAAATAAGATATTTCTTAAATAGCATAGTCAGTAATTTTCGAAACAATACGTTAGTATCTGACATCTGACACACTTAGCTATTGTTCATTTTAATTATGACCGATCTTGTAATAAAATGCATTTTGTTTTAATTACTTAAAGACAGAAATATGTTTATTGTTTAGTATTGAAAATAATGAGACGCGTCTGTCTCTCTGTTCACAATAACTAACTTAAAAATGATTAGATTGTTTTTTTAAGCGATTTTTACGTTTATTAGTGTGAATCGGGTGAATAATTGATACCCAACTAGCTTCTACCAGCGGTAGGTATATGTTATTTTGATATGTAAGCTATATTACTGCAGTTTCATCAAAATCCGTTCAGCACTTTCCCAATTTATAATGTTATAGCTTTCGCCGTGGGAACTACTCGGTGCACCCGGATTAAAAGTAGCCTAAAGCCTTCCTCGATAAATGGGCTACCTAACACTGAAATAATTTTTCAAATCGGACTTATAGTTCCTGAGATCAGCGCGTTCAAACAAACAAACTCTTCAGCTATATAATATTAGTATAGATTAGGATGCATGAAGTCAAAAATGTAATCGTAAACTATCAATTCCTTTAAAGTCAAAGTCAAATGTTTTTATTTCAAATAGGCCTTTGCAGGCTCCTAAGAAACGTCACACTAGTTGCACGGTTCCAAAAAGTTGATCTCATGGAGAAGAGCCGGCAAGAAACTCCATAGACACTCTTTTTAAAAAGTAATATGCTCACAAACATTTAAATGCTATATCGTTGAAATTCACAATTACAGTCAACGACAATAGGAGCAATTTGTGTGATGCGAATCGTAAGACTTTTTGTCGCAAATGCAATAGTCTCGCCATGACAAATGACGTCACAATAACACGCAACCGATAGCCTCGGCTGCCATTTTTTTAGGGTTCCGTATAGCGGAATCTCGTTTCGTGAAAATCCTCTTACTGAGACCTCTTACTAAGACTTCGCTCTTCGTCCATTTCGTGGCTGTACCTCGTGTAGACAGATGACATTTTCACAGACGATGTATTATTGTTGACACTAACCAACAACTACTGAAAACTAGAACCAAAGAAGTACTTTAGCGGGTTCCCATACAACAAATGTGATTTTTTATAGACAATGTTTCGGAACCCTTAACGCGCGAGTCCGACTCGCACTTGGCCAGTTTTTTGTAATTGCATCGCACGACCATTTTATAGCTATTCGCCTAGTTGCTGGCCGGATCGAATGATACGAATTTTCCCAGGCTGAATAAAGGAATTCCACGGTCAATTCTTTTTTTTTAATTTTCTTAATTAGAACCATAGATTAGAACATTCGTGAGTGCTTGAAATATATGACAATAGTAATGGCGGGAATTTGCATTATTTTTGATTAAATATGGTAGCGTATGACACGTTTTTTCATGCTGGTAAAAAATTACATTTATTGAAACCGATTTTATTTATTCTTTTGAAGTTAGCAGGCTAAATTCTAAAACAAATAGTAATATTTTTACGTTTAGAAAATTATAATAAAAAATATATTTTTATTGTTGGCTTAAAGAATGTTAAAGAACGACTGCTATTAAATAATTAAGAAGAGTAACTAATAATTGCAATTATTCCATTAAGTACTTAAATGCCTGTGCAGATTATTAGACAGCAATTATATGATCTTGAACTTCTCTTGTCGAGATGAACTTCTATTTTGTTTGTTTGAACTACTGGACCGATTTAAAATTTTTTCAGTGTAGCCCTCCATCGAGGAAGGCTGTAGGCTATTTTTTCCGTCAAACTAACTACTTAATTCTTTTCATCAAAAACTTGATCAACAAAATTTTCATAGTAACAAGTTTTGCAAATATTCCAATAGTCTCCTAAATCACTGTACCCTACATACCTACCTAACTATAGTGACGTCATTATCGACTATATTTACAAGTATAATGCAGTTCTAAGAACTTTAAGCACTTAAGATTGCCATTGAATTTACATTGAACATTATTAGAGATATTCATTGGAATTTAACGATTCGGTAAGGTCCCTGTTATACTGTGTTCAGTACATAAATCTATACTAATATTATAAAGAAGTAAAATTGTTTGTATGTTTGTTCTCTCTGGACCAATTTTAAAAATTGTTTCACTGGTAGAAAGCTACATTATTCGTGAGTGCTATAGGCTATATTTTATCCGGGTACATGTCACACCTAGGGTGACACCTACACATTGAGCAGCATATTAATTAACTACGGTAAAGATTGTGAAAATATAGCTGAATATATTAGCTTTCGCTCGTGGTTTTGTTCGTTTCCCTTGATAACTACTTCGCACATCCCATCAAAACACCCATAGACTTCCTCAATAAATGATCTATCTAACACTGAAATAATTTCTCAAATCGGACCAGTGGTTCCTGAGCTAGCGCGTTCAAATAAACTAATTATTCAGCTTTATTATATTAGTATGATAAATAAGCGACAGTTTGAGAATTTAATTAGAATCTAGGACAAAGTCTAGCCAGATTCGGAACAATACTTTTAGATAAATTTCATCTCGGCAACACTGAGACACTTTCCTTGTTCGTGATACCGAATTCACTTTCATTGTCTAGATTTTTTTTGTAATATTAATCATACTTGTGCAGTTATATTACAGAAGTATAATAGAGTATAATAGTATTATCTTAACATTAAAACTCGCAGTAAAGTTATAATGCCTCGTTGGTCTAGTTGTCGCATAGCCGACTGCTGATCACGAGGTCTCGGGTTCGATTCCCGGGTCGGGCCGAAATCGCTTTGTGGGTTTTCGAAACTTTCACAAAGCAGTCCGGAGTTGGAAGTTGGTGATTGATTCACCCGTGCATCGGAGAGCACGTTAATGTCGGTCCTGCGCCTGATCTCTCTCCGGTCGTGTCGGATTGCCGTCCCATCGGGTTATGAGAGTGAGGGAATAGGGAGTGCACCTGTGTCAGCGCAAATGCTTGTGCACTATAATATGTCCTGCGCAGCTGGCTGATCTCCTTATATGAGAACAGCCGCCGTGGCCGGCAATCGGCTAGGACGCCATCAATGGTATAAAGTTTACATAAATTACTTCAGTAATGTTCAGCAAGTCAAACTTCCCGAATCCGTCAATTTTTACCAATTGAATATTACCCTTCCACTATTGTGATAAGTTTGAAAATCTTTTGAAGTTTGTCAGGTTGATGTGCTGACGTCTGTTCATACTTATTTTCTTATTACGTGGCTTCCATGCTACCATAAAAATATAGTAAACAAAAGTAGTAGATAAGACAAAAAACTATATATTACCGGAAAAAATACTGTTCAGATAAGAGCAAAATTGTTGTTTTTCAAAATGGTCTATTCAGGAATAAAAATCTATTATCATAGACGCCATTTAATTTTTGACGCATATTTAGACGCCAAACGAGTAAACGAATTTATGTGATCATCACAGACTGGAGAATGTGCTCCTCACGATCTTGTCTTTTTCCATTAGGCTTATTTGGGATCGGGGGCGACTATAATTTAGTTAGAAATCAAGTTTTTTGCGATATCAAATATGATGCAGTCAGTTTTTGATTAAGACCACACAAGATGCAAAATTCATCTCTACATTAGCTGTAGAGAATTATTTTCATTTATTTTAGCCTCACAAATAATGATGAGGATTTTTACTACATCAAAAGTTGCATATTTTTTGTTTATTTGATCTCAAAAATTCAGATACCTAACAATATTTGTGCTGAATTTTTTTATCAAGTTATCACACCGTTATCGCATTCGACTCGTCTTCTAGAAAAAACAGGCGCTAAAATCCCACACATAAAACCTCATTGACAACCAGTTAATAGACAGTAGTAAAACTCCTTAATAAACAAACAAGCACTTTGTTTCAATTAAGACTACTTTAACTTATCTGTGTTACTGTCAATCTTTCAACTCTATAAACTTACTAACAACGAGACGTATCAATCTCAAACACGACCTTATGCCTCCTAAAATATGGTTCATATTACCATGCCCAAAAGCCTAGAATTTCGCAGATAATGACTTGGTTGTTCGTCCTAAGATAACGATAGTGTTCTCAGTTATTTGTCGAATGGAAAAAAACCGGTTTGAAATAATTCAAGTAGGAATATGTAGCGTTTTGTTTTTATTAAGATGTATTTGGTTTAATGGTTAAAGTATGTAAAAAAGTGGTGGTGAGTAGACCAAGTCGGTAGTATATGATTATATGACGTAATAGAGGTTTAAAGTACGCAAATATACTTGTGGCATGGTGGTTATATGGTACTATGGTTCTTGGTAGCAATGGTAATTTAATATCCCATGATTGTTAAGTCTTCGTATATGAGAGGCATTTAGCACCAAAGAAACATCTTCTTGATCTCTAAGTGTTTCAGAAACTACGAATTTACTTTTTTATGCTTTTACTGCCAAAACCTGATCTGATTCAGTTGTTTCATATGTTATGGTATGATTTTAGCATAAACACACTACCCTTCTCGGACTACGGGTATAAAGGTACAAGAAAAATATCGTCATAACTTCTCTGCTTCTCCTGTCTACTTGCGTGAAGTTTATGCCTCAATAGAAGTGGCTGAAATAGCTTTGTTCCTTCGACAGATATTTAGATAAACTTAACCTCCAGACCCTGGAATGTACAAACAGCACCAATAAACAATAGCTACACTATTATCTAATAAATTCCTAAGCCCGAATACCATTGGATAAGTGCTAAATCTAAATTCACAGCTGGTTAAGTGTTGTTCAAAGCTGAGCTATTTATGATAATAGTTTATGGGGTCTAAATTCTTGAACATTATGGATTTCATTATAAAATATATGGTTAGGTTAGTTGTTGTAGATGTTCTAGGGTATCACTGATCCTCAAATTAAAACTGTTGAAAATGAAAAGGAAATTATGACGTTTGCAAATCTCTAGAGCTATCTAATACTTACACACCATCGACTTGTAACTGAAACAGCTTAGCCGATTTTGATGAAACATGTCTAAGCACAGCCATGCGATTCTCTAACTGACACATCATAGATGACAACAACGGCGACCAAACAAATGACAAGCTTTTCGGTTTGAAGGATGAAATCGAAGGCGAAGTCGTCGTTGTCGTCGAAGGCGAGGATGATTTTTCATACATTTGGAACCATATTTTAGTTCTATGTCGCGCCGTCAACATCGTTGAAGCGCTGCGATCGCGCACTTATAGATGTTGCAACGATGATTTCTTGGTTGTAAAGATGTTTTGCGTTAGAGAATCACCCCCCTGCTTTTAATTAAAAGCAAAATCACATCCAAATCGGTTTATCCGTCTAAAAGCTGTGACACATAGTGTTCAAACTTATTGCACCTCTGTGTAAGCGAAATTATGCTATGAAAATTAACTTATCCAGGTGTTTCAATCCCCTAAACTCGTTAACTGTTATCGGAAATGTTAATTATTTCCCTGTTAGTAAACACATCGGCAGTCTTTGATTTCTCCATAAGGTCAAACTACCACAGTTAAAGATAACTTAATTAGTAAACTGAACGCGTAATCTTGCGTGTTTGTATGACTAATGTGTAGAACAAAACATGTGGTGTGTTGAGGAAGTTTAGAATTCCCTAGAGACAATTCGGATAGTTATGTATCATGTGTCAATTGTTATCCTTAAGGAGATATGCAGGAATATCTATATTTATTGTATAAAGCTGAAGAGTTTGTTTGTTTGAACGCGCTAATTTCAAGCTCTGGACGAATTAGAAGTTCTATTTTCTAAAATGTGAAAAAGTAGTGTTAGATAGAAAAGAATTTATCGGAAAAGGCTACAAGGCCATTGGCTACATTTAATTCGGGAAGCTTTGAGTATAATTCCCATGGGCTGAAGAAACCACTGAAGCTATAGTTATGGTTAAAATTTGAGTCTTAAAGTTAGTGAGAACCTCTTCGACTCAGTCACATAGTCGTTTGTCAAAAGTCTGCTGTTGTTCCTTTTATTTATCTCTCGTAATCAATATCTTCGCCCTATTTACTGTCGCTCTTCAGGGCACAGGCCTCATCTCATCCAAATAAGGAATCATCGTTTGTTCAAGGTGGATTACCGATTTCTGTCTTTAAAGTCCAGGTTTCCTTAAGATATTTCCTTCACATTCAATCAGTCATCGGTGTCCAAGATATAGTTAGATGAAGTTATATGAAGCTGGTGCTTTAACCGCAAGGTCACCACGACTTTTTATATTTGTCCAGTTTTCAGATTAATGTAGATGATTAAGCGAAATACTTGTCCACATAATTATTTTCACAGTCACTGACACAAAATTCCATAAACCTCGCTTGGTCAAGTATAAAATCTAATTCATGTCAGCGTTATAAAACTTATACGATCAACCTTACAGCTTCCTAGAACATCTCGGCATGCTAACATAAACAAGTCGTCTGTATCGAGCCTGGTATTCGGAGAATCGGATTGCGGCGTAATCGATTTAAATCGATACCTGATATGTTTGGACTTTGAATGCTTAGATGTCATCAGTTTGCTGTGAGTGAACAGATTTTATGGTGTTGTGGCAAGTTACTGCTCAAAAAATTAAATGTATTCTTCTACTAGCTGTCTGCCATGTCTCGGGAGAGCCACTTTCCGCACCCGGGTAAAAAGTATGTCTATGTTCTTTCTCAGGCTCGGAACTATCTGTGTATACCTTTTTTATCGATAGGAAATCATCAAAAGACCACTCCCCGGTGAGGGAGTGTCAGACTTCTACTGACTAAAACCTAAAACTCGCCGTGTTCCTTCTTGAGCCCTTTGTGTACCTGGGCCGCGGTAACTCGCGCGAAAAATCCCGCAGCAAATCTGTGTACCATCTGGCTAGATTTAGCGTGAAAGCCCGATAGACAGACAGACAAAGTTACTTTTACATCTACATATAAAATTAGCAAGGATAATTGTTTGAAAGGTTATTGCAATAAACATTTAACAAAATTCTAATAGTTTTCAACATAGGATTGGTTTACGACCAATTGCGGTTGTCTGTTTCAAGGCAGTTGAAATACCAATAAAATTATTTAGTGTTTACGCGAAACGGCAATGTACCCGTGACATCGTGAATTATTGACAGTTTCTCAATAGGACAAGACCATTCCCTGGCTTAACGATAATGATTGTGATAAATATATTACTTACATATTTCAGAGATGTTCAATTATCGCAATATTCTTGCCATACCAAGCCTGGCTAGCTTTATGATTACTCAGACGCCAAGAAGAGTTGCGATTTTTGTATCAGGTGTTTCAAAGCCATTGCAATTTTGTTTAAGTATGAAAATAGTTTCCTTAATTTGTCTTTGTTTCATTGCCTCAAATAGTAAGGTCAGTTTACTCTCAACCAGTCAGCAGTCTTGCGAAGATCTTTCGTATCTTCTGCTTCGTTTTACCTTTTCCCGGTAGAATATTATTTTACCAAGTCATTTTCCCTTCCAGCATGCATATACTCTTGAAATCATTAAAAAATATTCAAGTACATCACGCCAACGATTCGATTGTATCAATATTACAACGCAACGCATGTATAATGTATAAATTGTCTAAATTGACCATATTGTGATCGTCAGACACTTTCTAATGTACGTGACCAAGGTTTGGTGTAAGTCAAGAGTTTGGAAGTCTATTGTCTTCCTATTTATCGTTTCATTAGGTTTCTGTTTATCCTTGATAAGGATTGTCTTTTGTTTTTTCAACATTGTCAGTTCTCTTAGTTGCTCTAGAGGTTTTATCTTTCTTTGGTAGGGTAGTATATTTAAGTGGTATACGGTTGGTAAATTCTACATTTGATGTAGCTCTTTATTTAATTCTCGTATCTTCTTGGTAACTTACTTAAGGAGCCTTTCCTTAATTAAAGTATGCCTAATGCAGTATTAGTATTATCTTTGTTGTCACAGAGAGCATAACAGATAACAGCATTATGATTAATCTTTTTGAATTACTTCTTATAGGAACTGTCGTCTACTATCGTTGTCGTTGGTGTTTGAAAATATATATCTCAATGCCTGAATTTTATTATTATTGAGAAAATGAGAATTCTCTTCACTTACACCACGACCCAACATCATTGGTTACAGTGATTCAGCAATATTTAGACCATTGTTCAAGTGGTGTACTCGATCTGCCTTCATCAAATTATTACTTAGACTATTTTCTTCATTTCTACTTTAAATAATAGTGTTATATTCTAGACTTGTATGAATGAACAATTGGATTTCATTAGTCAGATACCTAGATTGCGTTCTTTTGTTCAATTATTAGAAATGTTGGAATGATCTCATTGATATCTTTTGAAGAAGTAATTTTAAATATCGCTTTGAAATATTTTTTGTTTTTGCAGCACTCATTAAAAAGCCAAAACTATAAAAGGTAAACTTATAAGGAAAAGTAGAAATACTTGCAATTTCACTTCCAGAAACTCCAGTTTAATCTCAGAAGTGAAGATAAACAGATCTTCACGACTTTCATGAATCACACAGCTATCTACTCAAATATTTGCATGGAGAGCCAGTCCGCCGCTACTGTACCTCTCAAGGTCGAATAACAATGACATATTACTATTATTTTAGGTTTGTGGAGCGACTGAACTGTAGTTATGTTTTGTCTGTATTTCATCTATTATTCTTTATTATTCTTGTGGCGAAGAATTTGTATAATTGTAGAGAAAAGATCAGCTTCGTGATCAATAGTCGATTCATAAGACACTATATTTGGTTCAGATTTAAATTCTTTATGTGGTGAAAGTAGTCCACGTTTATTAAGATCATTTTGGCTTTTAATATCATTTCTATCATCTATAGTAAATTAAGTTACAATATATTTTAATTCTTTGAGACCACCTACAGCTGTATTTTAATGAACTTGTGATATCAAATTATCTGGATTGTCGTAAGTTCTAAAACCATGTCTATCATCCAAAGTTAACCAGTTATCTTCTACAAGATTGACACGGGATTTAGGTTGGATAAGAGAATTTTGAACCACTGATAAAGCTGTCATTCTATGTGTTTTACCTACATTGCTCATGTTCCGAAATATTTACAATTCATTGACCTACAATGGAAGCAAATATTGTGATTGTAAATTAAGCGGATAGATTAAAGTGATCTAGTGGGTGGTCTGATCAAAGTCGAAATAAGCTGGCATTTCAGACTTGCAAGCAATTTGAAGCTGGTCACTTTTTTATTAATCAAATTACTGGCTCGTGATTTATAGATGGGCGTAACGTGTTCCAATGTTTGGGTTTTACGTTACTAGTTTTATGATTTGTCTATAAGGCTGGCCGCATACATACGTTTTCCGTATTCGTTTTCCGAATTCGCTTTCCGTCTGAATGCATGGAATCAGTAGAAAATACATTATTTGACGCACACGTTCGCTTTTTTTTCGAACGGAATAAATTCCTGATTCCATGCATTCAGACGTCCGAATACGGAAAGCGAATTCGGAAAACGAATACAGAAAACGTATGTATGCGGCCAGCCTTAGCCAACCTTCGGAACTTTTTCGCTTCATTTTCCGCGTCAAAGAGTAGTATTGAAGTATCAGTTTTCATTCCATTAATATTGGATTCTGCTGTATTTGCTTTGATTTTTCTGATTTGCTATTATGCAATTCGTTGATTCTTAGTGCAGTGTGAGAATAACCTTGTTGACTTGCGTGTTGTATCTGATTCCAGCAAATTCTGATACTTAAGCTGTTTACAGCGACAAAGGCAACAGGAAACTCCTCATTTAGGTGTGGTCTCCCAATTCTAATGGTCGTTAACACCCTGATGATTGCGGATGTCTCAATAAACGAATTATCAATCACGAATCTTTTGAGTCTTAATCTTTACATGTTTTTCCTCTAAACTTGAATGTTGTGTCATTTTAGATATTAGCTAAGTTACTGCTGTCTATGTATTGAAGCGTAAGAAATTCACTGTTAGACTCTCATCTTTATGTTGAATATAAAATCTAAAGGATCTTTAACATCCTATATACATCACTATCCTATAGTATAACAACTAAATTTTGGCATTAACAGAACCACATTAGCCCTCTAATCTATAAACTACAAGTACCTAGCTGTAAACTACCAACAATTCCCACAACTAACTCATAAACCAAGCTCTAGGTCCCTCATAAACCGACTTTTGTATCTCAGGCGACAGCTAATTACTTTCTTAACAGCAGTAGTTTTATGAGTGCTAAATGAGATTTACGAGGGCTATGACCTGCTGTATAACCGGGATTGGATTTGAGAAGCCGATCCATTAAAATGCTAGACTTCCGAATGGCAAATAGTAAAGGTTAGGTTTTAATCTTGTATAAATTCAAGTCTTGAATGTTAAATTGCGTGTAGCGTAAGCTGTCAAATCCATACACAAAAACTACACGTCAGTGTTAGGTTTGTTGTTTTTACTGTTAAAAGTTTATCAATCTACATGATTTATCAGACACCTTAAACAATTATGACATAGTCCATAATACTCAAGATTCATTGCCGTGGTTTTATAACTTGTAACCTGTCTATATTTCCATAACGAAGTTCTGAAATGTCAATACGATCACTATTAAAACACATAACACTAGTTTGATTTCAAAACCACGTTATGTAAAGAACCTTTTGTTTATTTACTAGTTGCGCTTGAGTTCATTTTATGAATCCCATCGTCGGTTGCAAAAACTGATTGTGTATTTCTTACGCTGATCTTGGAAATAATTTACAATGTTACTCTTGGTTTTAAA
>NWSH02000571.1:8045659-8076170 GCA_002382865.2 Heliothis virescens
CTGCCAAGTATTCCCTTTATTAGAAAATAAAAGTTTGAAGAGACCGGCACAACGGTGGAAAAACCAAAATCCGACTGAGGGCATCGACAATGGTAGAAAACGTGGAGAGTGTTAACCAGTCTATTGGTCATGGCCAAACCATTGAATTTGGAAGAGCGCAAGTGCTTTAAATGGGCATAGTTGTCATTACACCGAATTTTGATTAAAGACCTTAAGCTGCAACCCTACATAATTTTATTGGTGCAAGAATTAAAGATCCAAGATGCCCGTCCCGACCCAAGAAGTTTGACTTTGTAAATCAGGCATTTGAGCGTTTTCAACGTTCACTAACATCTTGTTTTCGGATTAAGCTAATTTTCACCTCAGAGGCTACGTAAATAAATATCCATCACGAAGTGGCGGGCATCACTGAATCCACCTGCAGAGCCGTCATGAGTAATTTTACTACTACTAAACGAGTGTAGCGAACGCGTGGGTCTACATTTGGACAATATTATTTTAAATAAATAAATTCACACCTAATATTTGTAATACCGGTATATCACGGTATTGGGCCGTCAATACCGGTATTGAAAAAGCACCATATTATATCCGTGATCACGGTATTACGGGATCCCGGAATACCGGTATTGAAAGCCCTAGTCTGCAGCAACCACGACATCGAATACACACCATTATGATATGTTAAGGTTGGCACGTAATGGTTATGAAGAACATACATTTCTCTTCCCATATTTGTGTGGTTGAAATTTGGTGTTGAATTCTTAACGACTTATTTCCCAGGGTGGAGTGGGGTGTACGCCGGACTCCTGCCATCAAAATATACTTATTTTAAGCATCCTGTCAGGCTTGAAAATCTTGATCGTCTTCGGTCCATGTAACACCTAAAAACAAAGAAATATGTCTTTCTTTTCTTTGTACATCTGCACTATCACTCATCTCTGGATTACTTTATTTGCTTAATTAATCATATTCATTCTCATTAGTAGTAATGAGATTACACTTTTGACTACTAGTCCAATTAAGATTTTGATCTGCACCAATTAAAAACCCGCTTCATTCTCTGCCATCCCTACCACCTTGCAAAACATTCACATAAACATTACGTTACTTACGTCTGTTACACAACATTGACCCACAAAACGGCCACCATAACGTCAGAGCTATGGTAATTAATTTAGCGATAGATCATAGAGAATTGACCTTAATTTGAATACGTTGGTTGTGTTAGGCGTTGCTTGGGCGTGAGGTTAAGTGTGTGTTGTTCTAATTGCTCACTTGATTTATGTGTGTGTAACGAATTTTGGTTTCAATTGTTTGAATAGCCTAAGAAACAGTGCTAGGTTTTGGCGCACCTAACTTGTCATTTTGTTCAGAAAAATATGCAAGATGCTCTAATGATTCGGCAAAAGATTTAATTTCAATTAAAATTGCAAATGGTGACAATTCAAATGATAATGAAACTCATAAAATGACAAAAGTCTGATTACAATCGACCACACAAGACGATAAATGAATTGACTAGACTAGATTCAATGCTGACCTTGACGCAAATGAAAACAAAGTTAACCTTTATCAAACAATAGCTGCTAATGTAACCGAGCACAAAGATCATAAGAACTGTCAGTGCAATACTAAATAGTCCATTAAACACAATACTTGAGATAAAAACGCACACAGATGAACTCCATTTATTACGTGATTGACTGTTCAAGAGCAACAGATGCTCCTAGGTTGCGAAAATATTGAACTGACTGCACAAGGCTTGGAGTTGAAACTAGAGGAAATATCTGATGTCAAGGTCAAACGGGTCCCGATAGTTTTTGCAACAAACGCTGACTTGTTAGTGTAGGTCGTAATAAAATTTTGAATAAAATGTTAGTGGATTTTCCATCGTTGATGATATTGTAGTAGCAGAAGCAGTTCCGACTGTAGAGGTCATAAATGCCGATAAAGGAAGAGAGAGAAAGGTGCTAAATTGATTCAGTACCAAATAAGCAGAGTAGAAGACTCTGAGACTTCGTTGTCTAAAAACATTATTTTTATCATGCTGATGAAGTATAATTTATTCCACAGAAAGTAAAATAAATTCATTTAAAATTAAATCATCAGCTTGTAAATTATCCATATTTGGTCAGGCTCTCTTCTTTATAAAAGTTTAACAGGATTGGCAATATCCGCCTTCACTGTCAATCAAATGAGAAGTTTCCATCAATCAAAGTCGGAAGCTACTTCCATAAAGAATGGCAGCCGTGAGCGTTGCATTGTTTATCATATGCCATGGCACTTGTACCTTTATGGACGATTCGAGTTCAGCTGGTTTCGTTGACATGACATGTGAATTGGAGTTCATAATGAATGGTATGTTTATGGTAATCGAGCTGTTTGACTACTGTGATGATTCTGAATATTATTTATTGTTTGGTTTGTTGCGACTTCAGTCATTGTATTGGCGATAGCCGGATGGATACTTTCTTGGGTTAAATGATGGTTAATTGGGTTTAGAGATGCGAAGTGCACTTCTAATTTGGTATTTAGATTTTTCTGGTCATGACGACCCATCTTATCAGGACTAACTTCTTTATTGCTCTCTAAGTTTTCCTTACAAAAATGTACTCTTCTGAATGAAATAGTTTTCCAAAACACATTGCGATTTTCAATACGGTTGCAAGGTGACTTTGGCGCGCCTAAGTAAAACCATGTAGTTACTTAGCAATTTAAATATGTTGTTTTACGTGCAAACATAGTATTGTCCTCGTGTCGTGTGCTTGTCATGGTATTGCCGTTAACGGTATAAGCCAAGGCATGAGATGTAGCGGGTTTGGTTTCAGGTGGGGGTTTTACTAGGTAAAGTTTTTAAGTCGAGACCCAGGTTGATGATTCTGTGATTTTATAAGAGAGGGTTGAAATGTTCTTGAAGCTCTCTTTTGAAAAACTACCTAAGCGTTTCTTTTTGTGCTGAAAGTGATAAAAACCGTCTGCCATTTTAATTACTAGTTAAAAAATCTTACGATTTGATCTAGAAGTTTACCAATCTATGTAAGATGTCTATTCTATGATACTGTGTATAAAACATCTGTTTGTAGCCAACTGTCGGTATACTATTGATTTCATCTCCCCCGCTTTTCGCTCATCGCTTGGAACCTAAATAACTACGTGATCTGCCTACAAATCCTTAGGTACTTTGACGCCTGTCGCACTTCGTACATTATGACCTAAAATGGATGTTTTCGCTAGTCCTTGCAATGCTACACGTTTTCGCGTTTTCGTACTTGTTGATTCTAAGCATAATGCGTATTGTTTTGTCTAGCAAGCCCATGTATTACGTCACTTCGGAATTCTAAAAATAATTACTGATGTAATTGTCGGCCGTAATACCTATGGTTTCTTGTAGTGTTATGGTTTATTGATCAGTGGACTTGGTGTGGTAAAATGGCACTTTATTTTATAACCATTTCACAGAAACCTTCAATATTATTCTACAGACGTAAGCCTTGTTATAAAAAGAATAGAAGCATATTTTTCCTCATTTCTTTTAGACTCAATTATAATACTTTGACATTCACGCTCGAGATCGCCATTTAGGAGCGAATCACAATGTTTTGCAGTATAACGTTAGATACTTTATGATCTACATCTTAATATTTAAACCATACTATCTTTGTTTATTCAGCAGTCTGATTTCTCCTAGCGTGATTGGCTCTGACCTGACTACAGTGAGATTTTATTCAAGCTCTGTGCATTATCAATCAAACTTATAATTTACAAGTACTTACCTTATCGATTTCCCTTTCATAACATGAGATTACAAAGCCTCTTTGAATCGAGATATTATTAATGGCCACAGAGTAGATAAAGACGAAGGAGCGACTGGTGATCTTGTTGAAGGGTAAATGGGGGTAAACGCTTGCTTGACCCAACTCATAAGTTGTATAGAAATGACTTTATAACTGATCCCATCAAGTATTATAATCTTCATCAAATCTTCATTGAGATCGAGACTGGATCTCTCAGAAGCGATCAGAAAGTATGTCACAGCAGAAATGATAGAAGCGTATCTTTACTCATAAAATCTATGACTACTAGTATTATGCATCATTAATTAACACCTATCAACTCTTAATTGTTATTTCGTAAGCTCTTCTATGAATTGGTATGAACAACGAAGTGTTGTGTTGATAAAATAGGTCATGTTGTGTGCATGTTGTGAAATTACTTAGCAACTGCGCAAGTTTGTTAGTGTGTGATGGTCTCTGCAATTTAAGGTTGTATTCTTCTACTGTATCAAGAATTTGAATAAAATCCTGAGATTGTTGTGATTGTTGCAACATCATCATTATAGAGCCTTATCAAACGTTGAACATAGATGTCCCTTAACAATAGGTAGGTCTGATTTTCGTATTATTTCCTAATTTTACCACATACAGTTTTTAGGTTATCTTACTAGATACTTAGATCCTGTTGCATACGGATTTCCTTGATTTTAATTTTCTGCCTCCTTGCCATTATTCACTTGCTCAATTATCTCCATTGACTCTTAAAGGTGGCCTCGATGCATCGGTAGGCTCTGTGAAAAATAATATTTTGTACAATTAAAATATGAAGTCTACGTTTAGTGTATTTTTTAGAGACATGATGATCATAAGAAAGACAATTTTATACAGTCGTACTACCCATTAAGTTGTTATCTTTAATCACAAGATAATAATTTTCTCATTTCTTCAAAGGAACAGCGATTTTAATCAATAACTGTAGTTGTTGAAGTAACGGTATCCACCGTACTGTGCTAAGCAATTATTTTTATGATCCCCTCAATCGTCTGTACTATCTAAGCTGTTAGTGGCAGTATTTATTAACGTCCCGTATGGGCTGATAATTGCTCTACTTTGATAATAATCAGACTATCAGAGCGTTAGGATGGTAATGGAGATAGAAGTTCTAATGAAGAGTAATGGACCGAAACTGGATCCCTTTCTTTATAAATACTGTACTACAATTATTACTTATGACAATTATTACAAGAAAACAGATTATTACAAGTATCCTGCTTTTGTTAGTTTTTGGTTAAATAGCAAAATGAGCGATTCTTTAAAATATAACTTTGCGTACCATACTTATTAGGGTGTTTCATTTTTCCAAAGTTGTGATTTTCACATGACTTTGCTTTTCCCCTGAGTCTTAGTGTTACCAAAGACACGTGTGCAAAATTTCATTAAGATTAGACAATATTTAAAGGTTGCACACTTTGATCACTTTTACCATAAAGCAGTATTTTTTATTTACTTAGTTTATTATTCTGCTGTAAGTTATTTTTCCTGTGATTTTCAAATCTATTTATGTTGATTGATTTATTTACATTATATACATAAACAATAAATAGACCACACAATAAAATGAAAAAATCTGTTCAACATTGAGGATTTAACATTTTTATATTGCAGGTAGAACGACATGTTTTATTTATCGGTGACCCCAACAAATTGACATCAGTTCGTCATATTTAAGTTTAATATTTCGTTTGAAAATGGGATCTAAGAATGGTATTTGGTTATTAGAAAAATTACCCAGTGATGAGTTTTTAGGAACTCGGCTTCCTTCAAAAGAGCAAGTACTTTTATGGCTTATATATCACCATAAGGAAATGAAAGGAACCCTTTCCAGTGCTGCAATATCTACCAGTGCAAAACTGCTATAAGTTTGGAAGAAAGCGAATATTCCTGTCAAAACAGAAGATAATAAATACGTGCTGGTATATAATATAATGTAATGCATGTCCGTTACATTTTGTCGAGCAATATGCAATAATTCAACGAGGTCACTTTTCAAATCTGCCGTTTCATATTTGACTTATCTGTATTTCTCGATTTCTCATTGCATAAGTTTTGGTATTCTCTGTAAAACCTCAGTAGACCAACACGTATTTATTATCTTCTGTTTTGACAGGAATATTCGCTTTCTTCCAAACTTATAGCAGTTTTGCACTGGTACCTAGATATTGCAGCACTGGAAAGGGTTCCTTTCATTTCCTTATGGTGATATATAAGCCATAAAAGTACTTGCTCTTTTGAAGGAAGCCGAGCTGCTTAAAACTCATCACTGGGTAATTTTTCTAATAACCAAATACCTCTCTTAGATCTCATTTTCAAACGAAATATTAAAATTAAATATGACGAACTGATGATTAACGCGCTTGCTAGTGAATGACTCATATCACTTTGTTGGGGTCACCGATAAATAACGTTCGTCGTTCTACCTGCAATATAAAAATGTTAAATACTCAATGTTGAACCGATTTTTTCATTTTATTGTGTGGTTTATTTATTGTTTATATATATATATAATCTAAATAATCAATAAACATAAATAGATTTTGAAAACTACAGGAAAAATAACTTACAGTAGAATAATAGAATTAAGCAAATAAAAAATACTGCTTTATGGCAAATTTTCGAAAACGATCAAAGTGTGCAACCTCTAAATATTATCCAATTGTCACGAAATTTGGTAATTATGACTGTTACTTTACTTAGACTCAGGGGGCGATCAAAGTCTGCAAAAAAATTGAAAATTTTTTTTTTGCCTACAAAATGAAACACCCTAATACTTATCATCATCATTATTCCCCCGCCCTTATCCCAATTCATTATTTGGAATCAGCGCAACATGTCTTCATCTTCCTGTCTGACGCCATCTCACAAGTAACACTCTTTGCAGCCATTTCATCTTTCATATGAGCCATCCATCGTTTCTTTGGTCGTCCTTCCTTCCTCTTCCTTTATATCCTTATCATTCATCCATCCCCTTGATATCCTGACAAACAGCCGTCTATATTGTTCAAGTCAATCTATATTTTTTGCTGTTGTTATTCTAACGAGTTTTTAAGACATATTCAGGTTCATATCCTATATATTAAATTAAAATTCGACAGCCTATGTCGTCCAAATCATGTAGGAAGGAATTCACGAAAACTGGTACTAATAAGATATTTAAACAACATTATGTAACTGACCTTGGCGTGCCTACTGACTATTGACTGAATAGATTATAAGTTAATCTTCTAAATTAAGAAATAATAGCAGCTTTGATATGTTTTTTGGTCTTGATCAGTTTTTTTTGAATGGAACCTTTTCTGGGATGGCATGCAGGTTCTACATCTATCTTTTGTCTTTGGAGGTAAGATAATCATCACCCCCTTGCCTGATAAGAATTAGATCATCTCCTTATTTCACGGACTTCCAAATGTCATAACCATAACTCTTTAGTAACAGTTGTGGGTCGTCAGAAGCTTTCGCAAAGGGTTTGAAAGTTGACTATGTTACACCCGTGCTTGGGAGGGCACGCCAATAAGCCTAAATGTTACCCAGCTCCTGATTCTTTATTAAAATTCCACCTCAGAGGAAGTCAATCACATTTAAGATAACTCTAACACCAATATGCAATTCACTCGATACGAAGAATGAAAGTTCTTTCCTCAAAATATGACGGTATATCCCATTTATCCCAAAATCCTCAAGTGAACTGTTCCCAAGTCACACGTTATAAAATCCTAGACTAAACCGTACAACAGTTCTATAACATCGTTCAACATAGTTATGAAGATAATAGTTAACTTTCCCTCGGTAACGGCGCAAACATGACATTTTGACCCGTTGCCTCACGGTACGAAAATATGTCGTTACTCTAATCGCTTAGTTAGCCAATCTGTGGACGTTATGACTTTAATAGTTGGTTTAGAGTTAATCAATTTAATAGTTGAACTTTGGAAAGTTATTGATTGTGTTCCGTAGTATTTTTTATTGAGATCTGTTCTTGTGTGTCTCTGCGTGATTTCTTTTCTGAATTACCTGTTCTTGAATCTTTATCTTTAGCAACCTGGCTGACAATTTTGCTACACATTGTAAAGTTTTGCTACCTAATTATAAATCTTTTAACGCTTTATCTATTTTAGACCATTATAGTAAAATTTAAAGAAAAATGTGTTCTTTATATTCCCTCAAAATAACTTCAAAGGAAAATGTTTTCATAAGAAAAGTACTACATAATCGTATACCTGTCTGGCATCACCATCGTCATCGCACGTATTCATCTCAACAAACTATCCACATGCGAATTGAAAGCCTCCTTAAAAAAATACCAAATCTCGATCCATAAAAATCGCACCAATAGCGATATCAATTAAACCATTCGACTTGACCCCGAGCGAGGTCGCGCTATCGCATGTGTAAACATCGAGCGATGACGTAATACACGTCAGTTGCGCACGCGTCGGTGAGGCGATTTGGTTTTATAGCTTTGCGCTTTTTTGACTGCTTCTATTGTTTTGTGGCAAAAAGTAATTGAGAATAATTGAGGTTCGCAAGATTCATATTTAGATGGTTTTTTTATACTGAATTGCTTAGCAAATTAAGGAAGCTGTAGATTTTTTGAAGTAGGCACTCGGTTATTTTAGTCGACTACCGCTAGGCTTAAAATTATATCCCATCGGGCTATGAGAGTAAAGGAATAGGAAGTGCACCTGTGTCAGCGCAAATGCTTGTGACAGTGCACTGTAATATATCCTGCGCAGCTGGCTGCTCTCCTTATATGAGAACAGCCGCCGTGGCCGACAATCGGCCTTGGACGCCATCATCCATCTTCACTAGGCTTAATTAAAAAAATATCAAGAATAAATTATGCTGCTTTTAAAAATGATTGTAGAACCTGATTTTTAAATTATGGGGTGTCTGGGGTTTTTGTTAAGTGTCTGGTTACCATGGAAACCTTTACAAAGTTGCACCTGCGTACCATGAGCTAACGATATTTATCATATCAATTTTTATTTAAGAAACTTAACCCTGGCTACTAGATATGGCTTCAAAAAACAACCGCCAAACTGATACTTCCAGCTAAGTATTTTATTTAAAAAAGGAAAAGTTATGTCTTAAAATGAAAAGTCTTTTAAACATAACCCCAAGAAACGCCAAGTGAGCAACTAGTAATAAAATCCGACCCTCAAGTACAGACGACAGCACATCAAGTTACCACAATCTGTCAAATTTCTGCATTAGATTTTCAACCTTATCACAATGTTAATATTTGACTGGTAAAATTTGACAGATTCGTGTACGTTGACCTGCTGTTGTCTGTACATAAGTGATAACTACGAGAAGCATGCAGCTAATTAACTCGTATTATCTTCGCTTTCTATCGCTGGGCTAATATTAGCGACTAGATGCGCTCGCGCCGATGAGATGTAGGAAGTCGCCGGCTGGCAGTGCCAGTTATGTATGACGAAATATCGGGAGCAAGGAAACGTTTTAAGATAAAGGGAATATGTCTGAAATGTATTATTGATTTTTGGATGGTGGAATTGGGTTTTGGTTTCCGTTTCTGTTATAGGAATAATGAAGAATTTTTGACGCACTCAGCACGTAGTTGTTAGTATGACCAAATTATTATTCTGAACTCTGGTCTAAATGAATATTTGGTCCCAAACGTTTGAGCTAATAGCAAATTTAATTGTTGATTTGCTTACTTACTTTAGAGATTGCAAGTAACTTCGACTTGACCTGTAAGGGGCTTTTGTCAAAAATTCTATCGCTGGTAGGCAAATCAACAGATGCAGGTTACAAAAATCCGAAGTTGATAAAACTAACTCTTAAATTATAAACTTCGCCTGATACAGGTACACCAAAACGACAGTCAAAAGCAGTCTCAAAAAACAGGAAGCTCAAAGATGAGTAATACACGTAATGGCAAATAAAATGGGTCAAAAGGGCACCGTAGTAGACCAGTTAGTAACAGGTTGATAACCGCCGCCTACGCTCAACAATGACCCATTTCCTTCTCTATTACTGCTTTAAACTTGATTTTGATGACAAACGGACAGCCAGGACAACATCAGCGTTTTTCAGGAAGGGAAACCTTCAAAGTTTTACACACACAGTTTTTTACTTCTTTCACTTTCGTGGAAGTTGTCATGATTGACCTAGGACATGGTTGTTGCACTTCTCATATGTATCAAGAGATGACTTGAAGCATTGAGATGCAGAAATTTATGTCCAGGATTCCTTTATGATCTTTCCTTAATAGTTTGTCAATAGGGTCATATAGCTGCTTCTATTTGATTCAAAAAGAATATAACATGGTAAGCATTAATTAAACCTTTTACCAGTAAAATTCATAAACGTCAACTTTACAATCCAAGTAGATTAAAACTAAGTCTAAGAAAGCCTAAAACCGGTAGCTAGGCATCAAACCCTAAACATGCCGTTAGATCTAGACCAAGCCGTTTGCATCCAGCGGTTACTATCTGACACGTCGTAAATATGCTATTTAGGACATACAACGATAGCTGGGATGTTGAACAACTTGATGCTTTATTGTGTCAGCTAGCGTACTGTTCGCAAAATTGTATGTGTACCTATAAATGTTTTCTTTCCTATAAGAGCAAAATGATTCCATTTAGAAGTTTTTACAGGAAGCGTTCTTTTTAGTGTTAAAAATTAGCATGGAAAACATATTTTTTGCCGTAACGACAACAACAACAACGTTGCAATCATCGTAAATTTTGATCATTATCGACCAGTTTCAGAGGTACTAGATAGCTATCTGACATATCGTGCGAAAGAAAAGTAGTCAAAATTAAAAACATTTCTATGGCATGATCTGTCAGATAAATATCTAGAACCTGTGAAACTGGCCGTATGTGTCAAATACGAATGAAATTGGATGAGGTTTTTCAAAATTTCCCCTGTTTATACAAACCTAATCATGAGTTCTTCATCTAGATTCCTCTAAGGGACATCAGTTCAGCCAATACGATTAATTCTTCGCCTGTTACACTTTTGTTACTAGTACACTAGTCGCGAGACCTAATTGATAGTGCATCGACCTTACAACGCATACCAAATGCATTCGCCAGCCTGACCTGTTAGGATTATGATGTCATCGTGTCTGTTAGGTGTTATGTTAAGCTTCATATAAGCTCTCTATGTCTTTATTTTAGGCTGTAGTAAATTAAATTGCCAGATGGAAGGTGATTTATATTAAGTCCAAAATTTAACTCAATACCAACTCATAGGGGTCACCATTTTTATTTCGAGTTGAAGTATTGTGTGACTCCAGATACAAGAGTTCACTATCGTGAACAATGTTGGATTTAAATAAAGCTGGACTTCCTTAACTTTGTGACACAGTTTTAGACCAATGTGTATAGCAACATGGGTCTTCCTTGTTTATGCAGTCCCACTTTCCAAAGCACAAAAACTGTTATTACAAACACCTGCAACCAATTAACATAATTCATATCCATATCCTCTCTAACCAGTCCATTTTACAGTTACATAACTGTCTTATATTACGAACAAAACTTCCTGCCACCTTATAAGATAAGCAAGCGTACGCGCCGAATTCTAATTCAAATATCCCTTTACAGATGATCCGATTGGTGACGCCAGCGATGCTATTGGTGGATACGTCACCGTGATGACGGGAGAATCGCTGTGATTGGCGGTGCGTGTCCCTGCTGCGCCGTGATTGGTGGAAAATGTCTGGCCTGCAAGCGAGGAATGAGGAGCCGATCAATGGAGTGGATGTCAGGGAGCAGGGTAGCGCTTTGAGGTCAGTTTTTACTTTCGATTGCGTTTGTTATAATATTACAAATAGTAACGATTGTATGTGGAACACGACGTGACGCATCGTAACAGCGCTCTCACACTCGCGAATTTTCCGACCGGTTCATTACGAGCTACAATTTTCTGTCGTGCGGTTTCACGTCTCATCATTTCAACCGGTTCATTGTCAATTGTTTGATGTGGAGCGTACGATCCGCTTGGAAAATCAGCTAGTGTGTAAGCATCGTAAATTCAGCAAGCGATTGTAGTGATCTAGCTTATACCTGGTTTTTACATTCGGAATGAATGTTATATATTATTGCTCTTACTTCATACTTCAAGTTTGTGGACAGCTGGATTTTAATGGATTTAGACGTCTCTTGTATTTTCCTGTAACAGCAAAAGAGGGAAACTCATTTTCAAATTATGTGGTCCACGTCCAGTCCACATAACATGCATATCCGCAACTAATAACACAACAAACGCATGCGCACCATCTTCCTGCAATAAAAACAAGCAATACTTAACCGCAGTAACTTGTAGGAAAAACATTTTATTTTCTACTATCGGCTAGATTAGATAATCCGATTATTTCCGCCAAGGTAATTTAGACCTTATTACATTAGCATATGTATTAGTTTTGCTTGGCGATTTGTAAGGCAATGTAGTCTATATGGGGGGTGGTCAGCAGAGCGAAAAATTGCTAGTTACTCGAATATATTATTGTGGTTTGAACACATTTGTGTATCCGATGATTCTAGATAAGTGATGCAACTGTACTTAAGTGCGGTTCCAGTGCGTTTTATTATCTTTGTGTTTAAGTGATAAAAAATAAACGCGCTTTCAGTGATTTTGGTGCCCATACGTGGTTGCTTGGCCATGTATGAAAGAAGATAGCGGAAGTTTGAAAATAGGAGCCTAGTAAGAGAAAATATGACCACCAGGCTTAGATATTGACCAAGGGTAGTGAGAAGACTCCCAAATTAAATTAATATTCAGTCTTCCCGATTTCTAATCAACATTTTTGAAAATAACATTCCAATTACGTTACGCTAGAATTCGGTTAGATGACCGAAAAGCAATTAAACTATTTCAGTTTTTAATAGTTTCTATGCACGCATTGTTTTGAACCTAACATTTTTTAATAGTTTTTTTTTTTAAATGGATGTCTAAATGATTGCATCTCAAAATTCTTCAATATTCTTGAACTCATACCAAATTATCCATGACTACTGTACGTTGGGTTAGGAGGAAACTCGCCTCTGGTCTTTGACCCAGATTTGATACACAGGAATAATGGGAAAAAGTTATAAAGTACCTACGCAAATCAAGCCATTGGGATTTCATTTCATCCTACATAGTGTAAAACAAAAGCCACCTGCTATCTGTCTATCTTTGTGTATGCTTAAATCTTTAAAACTAAGCAACGGATTTTGATGCGGTTTTCACTTATTAGCGAGATTCATAAAGATGATTTAATTGAAAGGTTTGGTACCCGTGCGAAGCCGGGTTGGATCGCTAGTATTTGTAATAAATAACAATAGACCCAAAACAGTGCTTACTGGACTATGTATAATTTTGAATAGCCAGTCATGATTGGCTGGCTTCATAACCTTTCATTTATATTGTAACTATACTATTCAATATCTATTATGTAACATATTGGCGAACTAAATAGGCCGTGAATATGCCCCAATTAATGGGACAATGAAACCTGCTGATGCGATTAGAGATAGGCTAATATTGTCCTTGTGGGCGCTTAAATGCATGTCTGGCGCACCTTGAATGTTCTATAATGTAAAAGGTGTTCACAGGCTCAATGTTATCATGGCGAAAATATTCTTGGACCTAGGTTCAGTAGTGAGCAAAAGGCGTCGGCCTTTTGTCGGCCACAGCGGCTGTTCTCATATAAGGAGATCAGCCAGCTGCGTAGGACATATTATAGCGCACAAGCATTTGCGCAGACATAGGTGTACTCCCTGTTTCTTCATTCTCATAGCCCGATGGGACGGCAATCCGACACGACCGGTGAGAGATCAGGCGGAGGACCGACAGTAGCCGAGGCGTAAACATGATGATAATGAAAACGTAGTAGGTACCATGCTAGAAAGAAAAACTGTTTAAAAACTTGTAACTGTCTGTTGTACCTTGACTCTATCGATTTGTCCTTGTTAAACTGTCATCCAGCTTAAGACTAGGCCTTATGGGACAGGTTAGGTCTGGTCTATATCATGTAGAGGTACCTACAGATAGGTTATTTTACATCTATATGCCGATGACTATCTAGTGGACTGGACATGTAACAATTGAAAAAATAATATAAGGTCGAAACCATTTTTTGTAAATACACACTTCAATAGGACAATGAATCTGAAAATCGGGGCAGTTCTCAAGCATTCTAAAATTGTGCATTTGACGAAATATTATTCATGCAATCTCCTCAGTATCATTCCTTGGAAAGCTGATTCATTTATCTGCTGTTCAAAGACCATTTTCTTCGTAAAACCTGAAATATAAAATGTAACACATTAAAAAGTTTTATCGTAAAGTGTCATATACTAAATTAATACAGTGATTCACAATCTGTAGATAAATTGAAGTGTTTCAGGGAAAAATCGTCGACATTAAATTGCTTTATATCGTCGTATTCAATTCCCAGAGGGTATGATTTCCATGGATACAGTTGCTAGATACGGGGTTTCACGTCTTCCAATAAGCTAAGATTGTAAATTAACTTTTTGAATATTTCAGTTTTATCTTTCATTTATTTACTAGCATTCGGAATTCGGACATAAACATAACTAGGTGAAAGTTTGTGATTGTGTGTATATGTTTGTTTGTTACTTCTTCACTCATAGATAGCTTACTTATCAGATTAAGCGATTTTATCCGACTGCGGGAAGAAGTTCCCTCAGGAAGCACAAGGAACCGCTGGCAGTAGCTAATACAGAGTATAAATAAAACAAAGTCCGCGTCTGTCCAAGTCTGCAGGGATTTTCTTGAGCTTTTCACTCATAGAGTTCTTGAAAACAGTGAGTTTAATCAAGTCATAGTGTATTAATAGCGTCCTAGCCGATTGTCGGCCACGGCGGCTGTTCTCATATAAGGAGATCAGCCAGCTGCGCAGGACATATTATAGTGCACAAGCATTTGCGCAGACACAGGTGCACTCCCTATTCCCTCACTCTCATAACCCGATGGGACGGCAATCCGACACGACCGGAGAGAGATTAGGCGCAGGACCGACATTAACGTGCTCTCCGATGCACGGGTGAATCAATCACCAACTTCCAACTCCGGGCTGCTTTGTGAAAGTTTCTAAAATCCACGAAGTGATTTCAGCCCGTCCCGGGAATCGAACCCGAGACCTCGTGCACAGCAGTCGGCTATGCGACCACTAGACCAACGAGGCAGTAGAAAGTAGTGTAATATAACAACTATAAAATAGATAACGAACAATTAATATGTATCAATCATTGTTTATAGTTCAATGGAATAGATATACATCGCCTTATCTATATCCCACGCCGTTATATCATTCAGGTCAATGACATTATTATGATTGTTACTTCAGATGTTATTGAGGTGTTGATTACTGTTGATAAATCAATCTTATTTTGTAGCAGTAAGTGCTATTTTTCATTGGCTTTGTCGTTTGCTAATTTAGATTGAGTATTTTTACTTCAGACCTAATTTCGGGCAGGCTCTGATTCGTTTAGGAATCTTAAAATTCATGACGTAATAGTGAAAAATGTATGAATTTTCATGGGGAATAATTTTATTTCATCGCGACGGAGAACATCGTTTTATAATATAGGAGCGAAATAGTCTGGCATAGCCCTTGTTAATAATAATCTTTTCATATTTTTTTCCTAATTTTAAGTCAAACGTCATCTTAATAAGTTCAGCCGTTTCAGTGTCAGTGTTTATGGATAATTGTTTATCAATAGGTGATAGATAGAAAAATAAATGTTATTGTTTTTCTACCTTGTGTAACAGTTATTCAAGGCTATAAGTTTTCACTGCACATAACGTGGGTATCTATTTAACATTGTAGGTGCTACCACCTACAGAATCACTTAAATGGTATGGAATAAAAGTAGAACCGTTAATTTCGTCATTGTGGTTACTGTTGTTCTCTTTAAGTTGCACAATCGAAGGTCGAATGTTTTCATTCAATATTTTATCAATCGCTTCGGTTATAACGGTAGGCAAAAGTCTAGGTAGGCTGGTGGTGCAACAGTATCCCCATGTTAGTTCCACCACTTCTTCTTCGCAGAAAAAGGAAGTGGCACTTCTTCTTCTGCGAAGAAGAAGTGGTAAGGGCGTTTTGAGGGCTATCTTTTGACGATTAAAAAGTGGTGCTTTGGAGCCAAGTTTGAATAAATGATTTTGAGTTTGGTTATGTCCTCTGTCATGATGATAGAGTAAGGAGTGATTATCGCTCTCCAAACACCACATATTCCTCTTTCTCTTTTTTCCCAACATTCTGATCCATACAAGACAGCAGGTCCGACTATGATCTAAATCCTGCCAATATTATAAATGCGAAAGTTTTCATGTTTGTTATTCTTTCACGCAAAAACTGCTTAACCGATTTTCATGAAATTTGGCAGTAAAATAGCTTATATATCAGAATAACATGTAGGCTACTTTTAATCCGGGTGCGAAAAGTTCCGCTGGTGGACTATATAAAACTGAATAAGCATAACTACAAGAGACCTTACCACATCCATTAAAAAGTATCATAAAACGAACATTATCCACTAATGTACTTAAGATTATACAAAAACATAATAACAACTTCTTGTAATATGTTATTCTTAATCGTATTATAACGATGTAAGTATAGTTACGTTAATTGTCGTAATCAGCCTCTGCCTTGGACAATACGTGTGTTAAAATTACAGTTACCATCTGTCCGGATTTGTTAAAGTTTAGGGTGTTATTAGATCAATGGATCGATGGTTAAAAGTATTGGTCGAAGTCGATCAGAAGTTTAGACCATTCTGATGGCGTCGATGAATCCATTCAGCCATCTACAGTTGAACGATTGTTTTGTTATCATCCTTGGAAAGCATCTAAAGAGCGATTCGGGGGTATGCAAAATGTCCGAGTGTTAGGACTATCCCGATAAGGGATGCTGGATTGTAAAGAGTAACTGGAAAGAGTAACCGCGGCCTTGGAAAACAATGGACTCTAGAGGGAACATGGTGGGCCTCACTCATTAAGAATCTGACTCTCCACCCACAGCAGATAATCAGAAATAATCTTACTAAACATTCATTTGCAAGCATTAACTGCATTTTTAAATATTTGGAGCATTGTTGAATCCAGTTTCGATAGGTTATTGATGGCAACCCAGTTTGACGTCATTAACTTAAGTTAGATAACGAAAAGACAGTTTCTATTATTATGTGAATGAAGAATGTTATGATAATAATGTGTATAATTTATTAAGTGTCAATATCTTTCAACTTATAGTAGAGATATTTTTTTACTTCCATCCATTTCTTAAATGAGAAATAAATAGCAAGAGGAAATCAAATAAACTGTACTCAACTAAAATAAACAAACTATTGCCAATCTATCGGTTTAAAGGAATGAATCTGATGATGTGAAAAGACTGTTAGCACTACTAGTCGTTCCTCTGGGTTCAATGTATTCATGTACTTAGATCCCAATCATCGTGAACTGAAGATTTCAAAGTCAAAATCAAAATCAGTTATTGAAAGTAGGCTACTTAGATTTGCACTTTTTCACGTCAAATTTTACAAATGACAGCACCCCCAAAAGCATTAGCACAAGGAAGTGGTGAAAGGGGATACCCTTATCTACGAAGGACCTAAAAGACAATAGAACTCAAGCAATAGTATTACCAACACCCTTCGACCAAATCTCAGCTGCTAGTCTACTGATCCAATCACCTAGGCATACGTGACATTAGTACCGTACGGCTTCGGAGCCCTAACCTTGAGGTTATTGGATGAGGAGCATCCAGTGAGCTTCGATGCGGATTATAATTATTATGAGTCTGTTGTTTGTTTATAGTTATGAGTATGTGATGGTCAGTTGATTTTGTGATGATTGAGAGGAAATTCCTATAAGAGTGGGAGATGATATTCACTTCGAATAAAACCTGTCTAATCGCCTCTGCTGTTCTGAAAAGATTTTCATTTTGTCGAAAATAACTGTTTAAAGTTTGTTTTTTTGTTGGGAAATCATCAAATAACCCCTCCTTCTGTGCGTGCAGCGTGAGTGACAGTGACAGACTCTTACTGACTAAAATCTACCATGTTCCTTCTTCTTTCCTTTTGTGTACCAGGGCCGTGGTAACTCGCGCGAACAGTCAGTCGCGCAGCTTCGGCTTGGATACTCTTAGGTCTAGTTGAAAACCAACGTCACGTAGCCCCTGACGCTGGTTTTCAACGACGCTGTCTGGCATAATACTGACATGGACTAATTCTGTATACTACCTACCATACCACCTATTTTTTTTCTTTTGTAATTTTAAGTCCCTACTCTATTTCTTTCTTATTACACTTTCACATGTTTCGTAATTTTAACCAACGTATCAAAACCGATGCACAGATTAGATTGAACGCTGACACGTTACAAAACTGAACTTTACAACATATTTATATGTCAGGAAATAATATCTCAGTGACAACATCAAAGGCGGTGGATTAAATAAACTGTTATTTAGGGTTGTCGCTTTTTTATGGGCAGTTTTATGGTTAAGCATTTTATATTCAGATGTATCTTTTAGAATAAAGCCGCGCTAGTCTATGGTCTAAATGTTTCATTTAATCAACAATCACAGCATTTAATTACAGTTTTTTTTCACACAGTATTATTTTCTTTTTGGTGTGAAAAAAGTAAAATGGCTTTCATCTATTTTGGAACATCAAAAAACACCAGGTTGCACTCCGGGAGTGCAGGCAGAAGTGAAAACATGAATAGTAACTTTATGCGTTTTTAATATTTTTTTGAGATTATGAAATGAAGAAAGAGCACAACTACTTTTTACTGTCATCACTTGCTCTCGATATTGAGAGTTTCTCAAAAAAAACTTTTGTCCCTATGACTGTACTGGAAGGTATACCCCAACACGATTAAATATAATCAAAATTTAAGCACGACTCCATCTATGATTTTGAAGAATAAAAACTATACTCGTACTTTCATACTTGACTAACTACTTGACTTTGAAAAATTATAGATGGCGCAACACATTTTTTCTCACATGTCTTTCCTCGATTTTGAGGGTTCTGGTTGAGCTAAAATTATTCAAATATATATTTTGAGTTTATTGCTGTGGCCTGGATGCTAACCTAAAGATACTCCGGCACCATTTCATTTTATAAAAATAAAAACCCAAACTCCATCTATGATTTTAAATGATAATTACTAAGCCTGACACTATTGTCAAATTTCACATGTTTGAAACGTCATAAAATATCTTACCGACCTGTACTTACGGAATTTCTATAGAATTTTGGGTTTCACGATTTCGGGTAGCACGATTTTGGGTTTCGCGATTTCGGGTTTCACATTTCGGTCACGTGATACCTGTCGCGAGTTCATATATTTTTCCCCATACAAAAAGTGCTCAACGCCGCTAAAGAAGTTTTCACTTCAAAAAAGTTGACTTTTATGCAAAATATTTTCTAGGCAAAGAGATAGAAGTCAATATTTTTTGCAACAGTGGTCTTGCAAAAAAACAGTGCAAAAATTTTGAGTTACTAATTCTGTATTCTGATAGTTAACAAAATATTTTATTCAGAAAACTGCCAACCCTATATTCAAAGTGAGTTTTCGCGATGCATGACTAACAAAACCATCAGAGTTTCCGCTTTCCGGCAAAACATTTCCAATTTTGTACGATAAACTCCTGGCTCTCGACGTTTCTTCTGAATATACTATTTCTGCGTGAAATTATTACTGTTCAGGTGACTTCGCAACATTATTTTAGTTTTAACTTCTAGGGTGGCTTTCTATCACAGCACATACTAAAATTATAAAGAGGAAACATTTTTGTTTGTTTGTACATATTTGTACCCTGAGGCTCCGAAACTTCTGAACCGATTTGATAAATCATTTCCCTGTTGGGAAGCTGGACTATACCCTAGCAAAATTTTGTCCTTGTATTGGAAGATGGTCATGGAGGAGAATCAATACAAGATTATCATTTCTATAGTTCTAGACAAATGCTCTGGGTTAGCTCTGAAGTCAGCCATTTGAGACCTCGTGAGTGTTAAGAGCGGCAAAGATATTTGACGAGAGCTGTACGATTGTTTTATTAGGTAACGCCCATTACATAAACCTGCATAAAAAATATGACTTTTCTTGGCAGTCGAACAAAAATATAAATTAGGTATACAAACCTACATAAATTTATAACAACTCTCTCCCGCTTGGAACCTCTCGCTCAACAACATGGAAATGCCATTACTTCTATTTAAACAAATCCTAATTCATATTGAATATCAAAAACCGTTTAATAAATCTCCTTTAACGAGACTATCAACCCTACCACTAACAATAATTAAGCTGAATTGATGCAACTATAAGAGGTCGTTGAACCGTCAGCTGTGTATTCCTAGTTCCTGTCAAAGAATCAGCTGTGATGTAATAGCGTTCTATTTTCTGCCTATGACGTTGTTGACTCGGTGAAGATAATTGTGCGTTAGATAATGTTAGATTGTTGATTGATCCTTATGTAAAACGGTTGGTCATTTATTATGTATGTCGTTAAATTCAGTGTTTTCAAAAGACCTATATTTTTTTTTTCTATCCGTTAATCACCAACCCGCATTGAGCAAGCGTGGTGATTAACGCTCAATCCTTCTATATGAGAGGAGGTCTGTGCCCAGCAGTGAGACGACAATGAGGCTGTTGATGGTGATATTTCTTCAAAACTTTAATAAATTGATTATTGTTGTATCAATGCGTTTCTTCATTCAGCGAATGGCCAATTTTTTTTTCAAGATTTGTGAAAAAATAAGAAATTAATTAATGTTTGTGTTAAATACCGGAAATAACTAACGAACCGAATGATGACTTAATTGATTGAATTAATTAAACAATTCTTAATTTGTTTTTGTTTGAAATCTAATATGGTTTCATGTTATTTGAGAGTTTAATTTGATGAATAATTAAGATAATGATCCACAAATTAAGTGTTAAATGCGTTTTGAGTCATTAGAGTTTTTTATTGCATTTGATTACAATACGATTTACACACGATTTTGTTTTTGTATCTTTTTTATCAGTATTATTGATAATGATTTATGATAACTGCGAAAAGATTTTGGCTGTTAACTAGAATTTTAGTGTCCGTTTTAAAATGATAACTGATTTCATTTTAATTAATTTGATTTCATACATAATCAAAATCTGAATGAACTGTAGTGAATGTTTTGAGAGATATAATATTTTTTGTTGTTTGTGTTAAACTACTTTTAAAAATAGTTAAGTTAAATTATTTCACTGTTCTACGTTCTGCAGTCTATTCTTTAGTCCCAAAAAATCGAAGAACCGTCAAATCAATGCCTGGTCTCTATAGACCTTACCCGACCAGGCTCCAACCAGCTTATTATAAAACGTGATCTTAGTACCGGCTTTAGCGCTAAGTTTTAACCATCATCTTGAACAAAGTTAATGGTCTAGCTAGACCCAGTACAAAAGCTGGTACTTTTCAAAACTACGTTAATTTCATAATAAGGTGGTTAATGTCTAAAATTACCTAACCTATTTACGTAAGCAGGTAAAAACAGTGTCGTAGATTATGAACTTCTCCCTAGTATCGACTGTCGCATCTGTTCACCACACATAATCCCCACTTCTAAGACCGTGACGAAGGAATGATAGTAAGTTTGTGTGTGTTACTCGTATTTTATATACGGAACGGTCTAATTTTATATTAGCGAGTCGCGAGGAGTGATTCATTCATATGAGATGCTAGTATGAAGGAATTTCGTTTCAAATCCACGGTATTTTTGGATGGTGTTTGTTTTTATTTTGTTTTATTTATGTGGTTAAACATTCTACATATAGCTAGAATTATTTAAATGTAGTAATAAGCTTGTGTTTTGGTTGGGTATAGAAAATACAAACTGTTTTTCTCATCGATAGACCTATATGGTTTTTCTTTATATCAAACAACTAGCTTCCACCAGCGGTTTCACCCGCGTCCCGTGGGAACTACTGCGAGCACCCGGATAAAAAGTAGCCTATAACCTTCCTCGATAAAGGGGCTATCTAACACTGATTTTTTTTTCAAATTGGACCAGTAAATCCTGAGATTAGCGTGTTCAAACAAACTCTTCAGCTTTACAATATTAGTATAGATTTGTCAGTTTTGATACTGTAGATAGTTTTGTTACCGCCCCTGTAAATAGTCATCGGAAATTCCATATCTGAGAACAATTCCATTGGACATAATATGTGGTTCCTTGACTTCATGAATAGAAAACTTCTTTTAACTAGTAGATTTTTACACGCCAATTTAAATTTCCGCTATGGTAGTTTTCACAAAGACAAAGAATTTAAAATTCCCCTTTTTCTACGAACATGTTTTCTTTAAACAAACGAATGTGTAAGTTCCCCATTGTCCCCATAACAATTAATATCAATTGTACGAATTACAATAAATTACTATTAACTAATGGTAATGGAATTACCAGTGTTCCACATTGTACTGTTCTCTTTGTTGTCTGTCTGTGTGGACAATAGAATATACAGTGTAACTTGGTTAAGTGGGACCTGGATAAGTGAGAAACCTCCATAACTGGAACTCATGCTGAGGTCCCAACACTTTGGCACTGAATTACCTCTGTTTGTGGGACGAGGTAAGCCTCTATATCTGGGATTTGTTCTTTCGATTTATCGTCATAGTTACCTCTATGACTGAGACAGCGAGTAAATTTTAAATGCATAAACCCTGTAACTGAGATAACATTGTTTACTCATTCTTATTCTACCCACAAATTCCACACGTAATTCCGAGTACATAAGTACAAATTTTGAGCTTCTGTTACCTTCAGCTTCGCTTTGCTATCATAGATACAGATGTTTATTTAAAAAATGCCAAAACGAAAGCTACAATCGTTATCATCACGTGAAAAACTGAATTTAGTATCTGTTTATGAAAGTGGGAAGACACGCGAAGAAGGTTGTGCCGTATTTAACGTGCCAAAATCTATTCTTTGTAGCATAATTCAGAATAAACATAAAATTTAATCACAATGTTCTGAAGGACAAGGAAAACTAAAACGTGTAAGTTTATCGGAATATCCTGAACTTGAACAGTGTTTGCTAACATGGGTCAAGCAACTTTCTGGTAAGTGGACCGATGATTAAAGAAAAGGCACAGGATTTCGCGCGAAGGCTCGTTATTTATAATTTTTGCAGCAATGGTTGCATGGAAGGGTTTAAGAAAAGAAACGGTATAGTTTTCAAAGCAATTTGTGGAGAAAGTAACGATGTTGATGTTAACAAATGTAGGCAATGGATTGAAGACCTACCACTTCTATTACGCAATTATTCTGCTGATTATATTTTTAATGTTATTTTATTTAATGATCGCACCTGTATAACTGAAATAACCTGTATTCTCACCTCTATTAATGGAACCCTCTGTAAATGAGACAGATATTTACTTATACCTGTATATCTGAGACACTGGGTAAGTGGAATACCTCTATAAGTGAAACGACATTGCAGGTCCCTTGATGTTTCACTTAACCAGGTTTCACTGTATTTAGCCTCCAAATAGGTCGAAATCTAGCCTAATGTGATTTGCTAAGTATTTGTGTTTTTAGGAGGTCATGGGTGTAGACTGACAAAATTAAAATGATTTAGTCGAAGTTGGCTGAAAATCAGTACTTTTTGAACGTCTACAATAATATCATCTGACTAGGCTTTACCCAACTATGTTGGGGTCGGCTTCTAGTCTAACTGGATGCAGCCGAGTACAAGTGTTTTAGATGGAGCGACAGCCTCAGACTTCGACCCAGTAACCTGGAGTTACCAAAAAACATAATGTCAAACAAAAACCTCCTCTCTTATAGTTCTGTAGTTTCGGAGCTTTTAGGGCACAGACGCCAGGACATCAACCCATTTCAATCTGTCAAACTTCAATATATTTTCGACCTTATCACTTGTAGTCGAAGGCGAATTTTCGATTGGTAAAATTTGACAGATTTGGGTAGGTTGACATAAACAAACAAACAAAAACACTATAATATTAGTACAGACAGTCACTCTCTTGACCACTACATCTGATTCTAACCGACATTACAAAAATACAGTCCCCTCTGACCAGTCAATTAAACCATCAATTCGACAATGGCAAACAATTGCGTACTTCCCAATACAATTACAGTGGACCAATGAGACGGCAGATGCACTTCTATTGTGACCTGTTTACGATGCACTGATTTAAAACAGCTGTTTGCTCAATTGTACTGATAAAAGTCCTGTTGTTATAATGTTTGTGAAAGTTTTTCAAGTGTGTTATGTCTCTGCGAAAACTGGAGATTTTTTTTTCTAAATTAGAAGCTGCACGTGCGTCTTAAACTCAAAATTAATGTTGTTCCCAAATAGGTTGATAAATTCAGAGATTTCCCTTCCTCCAAAAAGATTTTCAATTTTCATTTTTTTACGTATTTTTAACTAGCTTTAGACAGTGGTTTCGCCCGCTTCCTGTGATAACTAAAATAAAATAAGCCTATAGTCGCTGTGGATAAAAAAAGTAGCCTCGATAAATAGGAAATCTAACACTGAATGAAGAATTATTGTAATCAAAAACTCTCCAGTTTTATAATATTAGCCTAGATTACACGAAGGTAAATTCTGCGTAGAACCAAAATAAGTTTGATAAATGCTCAATTAGATTACAAAAACAACAATAAAATAACTCAGAATAATATAAATTGCACCACTAAACAATTTGCCTATAGGCCGTTTTCTCACCAACCAATTTTCGATTTCACTTTTAAAGCTTTTCTCGTCAATTTAATAATTTTCTGACTCATAGGGAAAGTGTGCTAATCCGAGCGGAAAAGGAATTAACTCTGTTGAAATAAAACAAACATCTTAATCACCGCAAATTGGCACGTTTACCTTATTTAAATAAAGTGTGAGGTTTCTTTGTAAATATTTGATTAAATTGCCATGGCTGGGTTTTGGCACGTTTACCGTCCATGGTTCTTTGTGTATTTAAGAGTGATCTGTATGTTTGTATTTTAATAATGAACGGATTTTTTATTTGGTTAAATACCGTAATTAAATGTTGTCTTTGATTAGGATTTGATTTCTATTAAAAATACTGATTTTATGGCTAACATTTTATAGGAAACTTCGATATTAACATTACGAAACCATTACCAAAGCTTTCTTTAAGTATAAATTCGTTTGATGAAATCAAAACCGAATTGGTCTTAAGAATAACAATATTGGGTCCAATTTCAAAATCAATATCTTTACTAATCCTTCTAAGAAGTATAGCACCTACACGATGTTATAATTCAAAGATTTTTACCGAATAAAAATACTTGCATCCTAATATATTACCAGGTTTATAAAAGTGCATATGAATCACAAACATTTAGTCACAATACTAAAGTTTATTGATCCTGACATCCATACTCGCTCCTTTGTATAATATGCTAGCATCCGCCAGCGGTTTTACCTGCGTTCCGTTAGAACTTCTTCGTGTAACCAGACCAAAAGTATAACATGATACATAGGCTATGTAACATCTGGTCCTGAGATTTGCGGTTATAAACAAATAGACAAACAAACTCTTCAGCTTCATAACATTAGTAGTAGTAAGATTCACGTGCAATAATGAAATACATATGAACACTTTCAGAAATTCTATACTGATTGTTCTTTTAACACTGTTAGATAAAGATATCAAGTTTCATCTCTGTAAGATAAATATAATCTTTCCTGATAGTAAAACACGAAAGTCAGTTTGCCTGTTACTTTCACGGTAAAACATTGCAAACTGCAAGGTATAGTAAAATTTTATATAATAAAATATTATTATATTATATGTTGCTATGACTTATTTGTGAATGGATTATTCCTGTAATATATATTATTATCAAAACAATTTTTATTTTTTTGACCCAAAACATCCAAGCAGGTCATACTGCCTATACCTAATTAACAGATTCAATGAACACTATCATCATCATCATCTGCCCTTTTTTGAGGAGGGGAAATCCTCATGGACATCCTTCGCTTCAGGAGTGGTGGCGCCGGGCTCTTACCAGCTATAACCACCCCGACGTCTCTCCTCGCACGGGGCCGCGGGAATCCTAATTCTTCCTCAGATCATCTTCTGCTTAGCCTTTTCCCAACTGTGTGGGGTATTCATTCACTTTAGCATCACTCCATATAACGTTCAGAATTTCAGATATTTTTTAAATTTCCACAAAATCTAGCACTTCCAATATGCGATCAGTCACCCTGATTCAAAATACTCGACCTCACAAACTTCCATTACCTACCATATCACATACAGATAAGGTTCATTTTACCTTGCCACAGTTTAATCTCATGACTCAGTAGATAACAGTAGAATAAACAATGAGATGCCTACGTATGACAAAAACAGACTAGGTCATGACACATGAGTAGAAAAACGGAACAGAGACTAAGATTCTTAAGAACGTGCAAAATTGTTACCTATTTTGGTAGGGTTGTCACAATAGGTTAAGACAAATTAAACAAAACATTTGTTAAATAGTTTTATTAAAAGTTATAACGCAACAAACATAAAAAGCAATCGGATTGAACCTCCTCCTTTTTTTGAAGTCGGTTAAAAGACGCAGGTATAAACAATTCAGCTTAATCAGACGTCAGGAATAAGTTCAAATCTTTACTTATAATACTTAAACTTAACCCAACCTGGGTGGGTTGGGTTGTAGTAGGTAGATATGTTCACACTTACAATACATACATACTTACTAATGCTAAACTTGTCATAATAATGAAAGGTAAAAACAAACCGTGTACAATTCTCTTGTTAAAAAAGGACCTAATAAAATAAACGCAAGTGGGTACTTGAAAAAGTAATAATCAAAATATTTACTCACCTATCGTACTCCTTGGGATAGTTGAAGTATGATATATTTTTAGTTTTTCTAATGTTATTCATACACACAGTACAATAAACCACCATTTTTAACAAAATATTACGTTTAATATTAAAATATTCAAACTTGCAACTAAAAAAACAGATAACGTGCGTCGCACAGACCCTGAGATTGTCAACTGGCTGTGCAAGCGCAAACCGGTCTTTTCCCAGAATCGCTGCGTACGCGACAAGCGGCCAGTGGTCACACACACATGCCCCGCGTACTTGTAGTAGTGCAATCGATTCACGCGGTTGTTTGAAGCTTAGTCTCTGTTCCGTTTTTCTACTCATGTGGTCATGATCTACAAGTGGGGGTATGCTAATTATTGCTGTTTTGAATAATTTGGCTATGTATTATTGTTCATAGTATGGCGCTTACACCATATTTTCGTAGATTTTTTTTATTTGTCAGAAAAATAATATAAAAATTGGGGAAATAAAAGTGTTTGTAGACTCCGAAAGTACTGAGCTGGTATGAAAAATTATTTCAATGTTGCGAAGCTGCACTATCCTCGGGTGATAAAGGCACGGGAAGTATTTGCCACGGGACGCGGATGAAACCGCAGGATTGGGACGTAAAAATATTTTTGGCTGTCTTTACTCTGCAGTAAGCTCGATATGTATACCGACTTCTGACTGATGTGATGTAGACCATTATTGCTGCGGGATTTTTCGCGCGAGTTACCTTGTCCCTGGCACACGAAGGGCTCCCGAAGGAACACGGTGGGTTAGTCAGTAAAAGTCTGACACTCCCTCACGCTGTCACCCACAGCGGGAGGGGTCATCGGATGATTTCACATCGGTAAAAAAAAAAATTCTTCTTTTCAGATTTGTTTTATGACTCAATCCATAGAAACAGCCAATCTGATTTGAACGGTTGCCAATCAAACCACAACATATAATAAAACCACAATATTACAAGTGGGGACGATACACAAAATCGCATACATCGATTACAGTGCATTGCACGATAACGCACCCCACTAGCCTCGATTATTATCACTTCAATAATAAATCCGAAAACTTCGCATATCAGTGAATATTTGGGTTTGTGGTTAATTAAGTTTAACATGTTATTTGTATAATTAATATCGTTGACAAATTGTTTGTAATTATTGTACAGGCGACAGCGGTTCTACTCACTTACGCGAATCTGTCAAATATTTACCAATCGAACATTAACCTTCCACTATTACGATAAGGTTGAAAATCCATTGAAGAAATGGGTACGGATTGTGGTAGGTTTATGTGCTGTCGTCTGTACTTAATCAATGTTTAGGTCAGTGCAATGCAAATACACTGTTATCGGTGTAATATTTTTGTTCCGTTGTTTTGAGTCAAACCTGTTATGGACCGTTTTGTAAACAAGAAACTATTCTTTTCGCTTACGGCCTCTATTTTGATGAATTTCTGCCAGGATATTTCTCGCTTCAGGATATGTACCGGATAAAAAGTACATAGCCTATATGCTTCTAATATGTTTTAAGTTATATCAAAAATAATCAAATAGATTTTTCGTGAAAGCGGAACAAACATCCATGTAATACAAAATTTCGCATTTATAATATTAAATATGACAGTAACTTGGCATTCATCTTCAAAAGCACAAAGTGAATTCATTTACTCTTTCTGTCCTATCGTAGGACGATAACCAAGCATTGTGCACCATCTAAAAACTATAATTGAACATACCCACATAACCATCATGACCTTAACATAAAATATATTCAGTTAACTTGACTATTAACCCGCATACAGTGATCCAGTTAGAGGTGACTCACTAGTCAAATATGTTCTTATCTGATTGAGATGCATGAACAACTATTCCAACTATGTTCAAAGGAGACTTTCTTAAACCAGTAGTTTTTGTTTTGTGTTTGTTTGTATGTATGGTCTTTTGAACAATTGAGATAAAAAACCGGCTAAGTGCGAGTTGGACTCGCGCACGAAGGGTTCCTACCATTATCTACTAGCCAAAATACAAAAATTTTTCGGGCAGCAAAAAATAACTTCGTTTTTCATACTAATGACAAAGTTATAATTTGCGGTTTCACAATTTTTAGTATTTGTTGTTGTAGCGGCCACGAAATACATCATTTGTGAAGATTTCAGCTTTCTAGCTATCACGGCTTTTGAGATACAGCCCGGAGACAGACAGACAGACAACGTAGTCTTAGTAATAGGGTTCCGTTTTACCCTTTTGGTACGGAACCCTAAGAAATCTAGTTGTGTGCTGACCAAAAGAATAGAGAACTTAAGCTAGAATAAGAGCATTCTTTCGCAGTATTTTAGCATTGTTTCTATATCAAAATTTGAATACCAACATCGACTGACGATTCGACAGTAGTATATAATTATTTTGTTTTGATTGGTAGAGAGATAGAATAATAGGAAGTTAAATACTTGACCTCTATTTTTCTATAGTCTTTCTCTATAAAAATACTAGCCGTTTTCCCGCGGTTTCACTCGCATCCCGTGGGAATTACTGCCCGTACCCGGATAAAATGTAGCCTATGTCACTCGTGGATAATGTAGCTTTCGAATGGTGAAAGAATTTTTAAAATCGGTCCAGTAGTTTTTGAGCCTATTCATTACAACCAAACAAACAAACAAACAAAGTTTTCCTCTTTATAATATTAGTATAGATATAATAAGCCTTGATAAAACAAAAGATTAACAACTATAACAGTTTGCTTGTTTCTTCCAGATAAGAATAGAAAACAATGCCTTCTTAGAAGTTAACATTATAATAGTTATGACTTCAGCGTTTGATAGATGCGGTATTTTATGACGCCTCATTATCAAGTTTATATGATAGCCAACTATTATCTTTAAGTCATATTTGAGCAATATAACTATTTTATGTTCAAGGGGAGAATAATTACTTTATTCTTTACTAGCTTCTGCCAGCGGCTTCGCCCGCTTCCCGAGGAAACTATTTCCCGTACCCGGATAAAAAGTAGCCTATATATTATTCTGATATATAAGCTATATGTCTGCCAAGTTTCATCAAAATCCGTCCAGTGGATCCTGAGATTAGCGTGTGCAAACAGACAAACAAACAAACGGACAATTTTTTTTTTCGAATTCTTACTCTTTTTTCATTTCTTAATAACCCTACATATTTTGTTTTGTAAAAATACTTTATGTACAGACACGATTTTTTTACTGTTTTATTATATGTATAGATAGATGTAGATGGTGTGGTTATAATAAGCAATAATGCCATCACCTGTAAACTAATCTATTGAAGTCCGTTATTTGAGTTGTCTTCTAGATCAGATTTTAGTCGCCTAACAAGCCTTAGTGTCAGAGTTTTGTCAAGTCTGATGGCCTCTGACGTGGAATTATAACTGCGACTGCTACTGAGTAGCATTCATTAAGTAGTGAAATCTGGCATATAGACTTCATCATATAAGCCCGTGTATATCCCCTCCTGCCTATAAGAATGCAGCCTGTCCTTCGGAATAGCTACATCTTCTGCTCTCCTCCATTCCTTCTCCGACATTGTCGCGAATATAACCTCTCAACCACCAAGACTTATTTTTTTTTGCGGTGGGAAATCAAATCAGCAAATGAACGCTCCCGCTGTGAGGGGTTATTCCCTGAGTACCCCGATCCCCGACGCCCCCGTCCCGGAGAACCCCGAAGACGATAAATATTATTACATTTCTTTTTTCTATGTTTTCAACTTGTACGGTCAACATAAAAGTGCTTTAAATACGAGTATATGCGTTTGAAATACATAATATGACAGCAGTTT